>VZTF01001477.1:0-119408 GCA_013397755.1 Cnemophilus loriae
CCATCCCAATCCATCTGCTTGCCATTACTCCAGTTCCACATTTTCTTTTNATGAATCAATTGTCTGCTGACAAGATGAGTATTGTTTATCTAACTGTTATTCCCGACTGTACTTAAGGTGAAGACCTCATAATCGTTTGACTGGGAAAAATATATTGGCTAGTCACATGGACATGTAGCCCTACTACTCAGAAATTGTTCTGTGTTATATTTTCGAAACCAAATAACTACAAGTCAGAGATAACTGACGAGGTGTGGAAGCACTTCTTTGCTACTAAGATAAATTGCGCAACAAGAAGTTTCAGGAAGGAAAACAGGAAAATTGAGGAATTGATAAAAAATTCTGGAAAATTCTAGAAAACTATTTGAGTTAACGTGGTTGGCATTTGTTATATCAAAAAGGTAGAAAAGCAGGTGAGCTGTCCTGAGCAGGAACTCTATTCACAATAAACCTGCAACCTCAAGTTTGTTCAGAAAATGTTTATTCAATCAAATAATGTTCTTCCTTGCAACCCTGAAATTATTTTTTCCTGTTTTCTTCTTTCCACTTAAACCCTTATTCATTTCTCTTCAAATTTCTTGTCTTGATCATTACAGCTTCCTTCTTCCAGGCCTCACTCCATTACATATTCTCTTGGAAAAAGCTACTACTTCTCACTTTGAATCCCTTCACTGGCTAAATTCTACTTTACATTAATTCCAGGATCCTTGTCTCAACTCTGGAGGCACCACGTAACACTTGTAACTGCTTCAGCATTCCTGTTATTTCCTCTGCTCTTAAGTCTTCTGCCTCACACTCACGTAATTTTGTGTAAATGACATTCTTAATCATCACCTGGACTGATCAAAACCCAACCTGTTTTCATCTAAATCCTCGTTTAATGTACTTGTCTTTGAGAGGCTTATCAGAAATCATTATAATATCAAAAAAAAAAAAATAAAAAAGAAACTCAACACAAACAACAACAAGAAAAAGTTTTTGAAAGCTGCTCAAACCCAGGACTTCATGTGTGTGTTATAAATAATAAATATTTTTAGCATCTCTAGATGGTTGGCTGCTTAGCAGGTTGTTTTCTTCCAACCGTGTAAAAACCAATAAGAATACATAAGTTAGCCTCCATCCCTCTCTCATTTTCTCCCCAGGCAAGGTTTTCAGAAGGACTGACTTTTGACATGCCACTCTGCAAACACAGGCTTTCCAACTTAAAAGGCTTAGAAACACAGTTTTTTCACTGTTCTTCCAAGATATTTCATGGACAAAAGTGGCAATAATAGGTTTCTCATTGAGAATTAAAAAATTGCAGCTATATTATGAGAATGATCCACTTACTAAGTGCCAGCATTTGGTCAGAGAATACATATGAACCTTTGAGTCCGTGAGCCTCTGAGTTTCTTGCTCAAGCTAACTGAATACCATCTTCCTCCAAATGCATTTCGAATATTTGCAGCTAGGAATCAATCCCAGCACATTATCTAATTTCCAACTCTGCAGCGAGACTTTAAGGATGGAAAGCAACCCTAGCTGCACTCTTCGTTTTTTATAAGAGTTGTCTAAGCTTGAAGCATAGACCAAAAGCATCCCATGCCTGACTTTTCATAGATGTCACTGCATTTTTAACCAATTTTCTTGATTTCTAATTTGATATAGACTCAAAACACACTTCAACTGTTTCAATCAATTTTAACCAAAGTAATTTTTTTGGGTAGGAGGTGCAGGAAATATTTAGGAGGTACTTCTACTTCATAATCCCTTCCATGGGTACTGTGACGGTACAGGATGTAGGAACAGCCAGAAGACCAGACTAGAACAGCTCGTGGTGACTTGGGAGACTACTAGAACCACAATTTGAGGAATTACACCCCGGGATGCATCATACAACTCACCCATCACAACCTGAACATTTATAGTAGCATGAGAAACCTGCCTTTGTCAAGGTAACATTCTCGCATACAGCCTGAATGCCAGAACACAGAGAATGTGTGTCTTCCAGAGCTCTAGGAAGCATGACCCAGAACAGAGGAAGGGTTTGTAACAGAAAAACTTTACATTCTGCCCTCTGCTTTACATTCTACACCTCTGGCTTCTGCTCTGGTTTTCACATCACCGAGAGTTGTAATGTTTACCCACCCAGGGCACAGATGCATTATGAGGATGAGTTAGTATCTAATTACTTGAATATTTAAAGTGTTACTGTTAATGTCCTAATATTATCACCAGTGCATTTGCATATGATTTTATTTATGCTCTTGACATTTGCTTTCCAGATTTTATTAGAGCTTATAAACAATAAAAAACCATGGATGCCAGGCCCTATTACACACTTCCATGTGATGACTCAAACACTCTCAGACTCTTCAGGTTTGTTGATGTCATAACCACTTAACAAGTTTACTGAACTGCTTTCTTTAAATCAGATCCTTCTGTAAAAGGAAAACTGACATTTTTACCTTACTAAGTGTTCCTTCTGTATAAAAGAATTAGTTCGATGTCACTGTAACAATAGCAACTTTAGTTCTTTGAATGAAGAAAGAAGGAATTCTCATATCTCTGCAGTGATCACTGCCCTGTTACTTTGGTTAAATGTGTGCCTCCAGAGTACTACAACAGCCTCAGCAGCTGGGTGCAAAAAAGGTGATCTCTGATCTGATGCCCCTGAGTCAGGGTATTTTATGTGCAGTGAAATTGTCTGCAGATAATAAAAAAGAGAAATAATAGCCCTGCGGAGATCGTTCCCTTAGATGTTTTGGCAGACTGGTCTATTCCATTCGCATACTTTGGAAAAACTTTGACTTTCAGTGTAAAATATTCACATTTCATTATTTCTCCATGTGCAGATCAAAGCCCACCAGTTATAGTCATGGTCTCAATGTTCAGGCTTTCCTTGGAGGTGTGCACACACATCTGTGCATACAAGTGTGTGTTTTAGGAGTGACAGGGAGTTGATCAAAATTCTGTCTGTGTTTATCTCCCTTAGCCTTCTACTGAAGATAATGTTTTAATAACAATAAATCTTTCCATCTTAAATGAAATATATCACCTTTTTTCACATCAGTTGTTCTCAATATTAACTGGTTAAACCTCCTTGATCTTCTAATTCGAAGTTGTCTCTTTTGGCCTCTGGACATCACAAATTTATTCTCTCTGATCTCCTCATTTACATGCATCCACTTACATGCACAAACATACACATTTCATTGCTTTCAAATAGCTCCCATCCCAAGAAAGGCTATGCTCTAAACATGGACAATCACACTAAAACAGTGCATTTAGAGTACATTTCATCACACTAAACCAGTAATTTTAGAGCTTAGGAGGAGGCATTTGGTTCAATGGCTGATTTTTGCAATGACAAATCTATTGGAGCAATAACATTTTTGCTTGCATATGAGCAGAAACCTTTCCTACCTTTCCAGAACTGAGACGAATTGGGCACCAGGAAAAATGTTAATTTGCACAGACTGAGGATCTGATTGATTGGTTTTTTTCCTATTTAAATTGGATTTTAAAAATTCCCTGAATCATATAGTAACGGGCTGAAGGAAGTCGTCTAGTCAACACACACACCCTTCCCTCCCATTCAAATATTGTGCGTAAATCTGTATCCACAGGTTTTCCTGGCAGTATTTTACAAACATAGAAAAATAGAGAACAGAAAGCCTGCCAAGATCATTAGCTGGAATACAGTCTAGGTTTAATATGGAGTACGTAACAATTTTTTTGTATATTGATCAAATATGGAGTCCATCAAGAGGCTAACCAATAAACGAAGGCGTGAGCATAAGATAGCTAAATCTAAATGGGCCTATAGGAATTGTCTAAGCCTTTGTCCTCAAGTTCTGAGACACTGAGATACCTGCATAATTTGCTAGGTTTGATGCTACTTGTTTGTATACACACAGTTCAAACACATGCTTAGCCTCTAAGAGGAAAATGCCTGGCAAACTTTGTCTATGCGTAATCAGCAAACCTTCCCTTTTCCATAAGGGATATAAATTATACGTAATTATGTCTTCAACAACTACATGGGTGATTATCTGTTTCTCTGGAGCTTATCAACAAATTAAAAATCTTGTATTAGCTACTCTCCATATCACCAACTGTGCTGCTCTGGTAGTCCAGTTAAGAAATATTTTGATATTACAGAAGAGATTGAGGAGCAAAGAATAAATCTATCTATATAACTAAGCAACCTGGTTTATATGGTGGTTTGTTACATGATAGGACTTAAGAGAATGCCAGTAGAAATACAAGATGTTGACAAGCTCCAGAATATACTGGGTATCCATTCTTCCAGTTACAAAAAGCTAAAATGTCAATTAGCATCTATCCATTCATCTTGGAAATTTGAGATTTGCCAAAGCCCTTATTAGTTCCTCACAGACAACCAAACAGGCTGGTGTTTGGATTAGGGTGCCATAACCAGTAGCATAAAGGAGCCAACACAGTAAACACAGGTGATCCTAAGCATGCAAACAGCTTTGGGAACAAGACCATCCACTGCCTATTCTTCCATGGTAACCACAACCCATCACGCTGAAAACTGATTTAAAGAACAGCTTTGATGTGGGACTCTGGTTGACCTTACGGATATTGATCTAGACAGTCACAAGTGCTTCACTGAAAAGGCTGAGGTCTGCTCTGCCTCGGCTTCCAACACTGCCAAAGAACTTTGCTACAGTGCACTCTCCTGCTGAGAGGCTTTCAAAGCATTAGCTACTTCCCGGACTTATTATGCCTTCCCTCAGGATTACTAACAGATGATTTCTGTTAAGTTATAGAACTTTTGCGTTCAATGACTCCTAAAATAAGCTTGCTGAGAGTAATTTTCTAAAACATAGCAAACAAACAAAAAATATATCAAGCTATAAAAAGTGCTGATGCAGTTGCAATGAGTCAGCCTTGAAGCACCAGTTTAGGACATGTAAACTTTGAGCTGGCAATTATAATATCTGCCTAAGAGTCCAATCAGAGCAGCTGGAATCTTAAATATCAAACCTCACAACAAACTGCCGCAGATTAAGAATTATTCAGTGAATCAGTCTGAGTGGAAATACCTCTGAGAAGTCATGATCTCTTGTGGATAATTCATGAACAGAAAAAGGCCAAATTCATAAAATTATTCATTATAAATTATTCACCCTCCTCTTTGGAGATATGAAGTGTAAAATTAAGTGTTTAGTTTTGATTAAGTGAGGAACTGAACATCATAAATACAGCATTTGACTCAATAGATCCCAGGAAATTAACTGCTTTTGGAGGAAGGAGAATAAACTTTTCTTTCTATCACTCTTGAAGCTTGATTAGCTGTTTGCACAGTGAATGTGTACACAGAGCCAGATCCCAAAAGATGCTGAGCTTGTACAACTCCCACCATCTTCAGCTGTAGTTACTCGGCATATTTCAAGTTCATCTGCAAAACACCATATGCAAAGTGCTAAGTTCTGGTATTTTTTCTTGAGAAAGCTCATCAAGTTAAAGAAAGCACTGATGAATAACAGCAAAATTGTATCAGAAATTTCACTAGCAACCCCTTACCTTCAAATCTTCCTTTCTCAGGGCATTTTTGTCACTGATTTAGATGGAAATACCAAGTTCACTGTTCTTCTCACTGACGTTTATTTCTGCATGTGAAGAAATTTTCCTTTTGAAAAGCTGGGTTGTTTATTTTTTTTTTATTTTCTCAGCTCAGGATTATTTAATTCCTCTTCCACCCATTGCTCCATTCACAAAGCCAAGTATAAAACATGCAGCTTCAGCTAGATAGAAAAAACCCCAAACATCCAGATTAGATGACTCCTTGCATCTTTGTTATTTTTTCTAAATAACATTTTTGAAATTGCATTTCCCAATAGGGTAGTTTTTGAATATTTTTCTTTTATGTTTTAAAATGCACTGAAGATTTTCCTCTCCCTTGCTATTAATTACGTGGCACTTGCTTTTTGTCAATTTGAAGTGGGTGGTTTTTGTTCAGGCCCCAAAGTGCCATCATCAGACAGAATCTCCCATTTCTTCCTTTTCCCTCTCCTGCCTGCTGCTGCATTGTCTTCAGCTTTGTTTCCACTGTTACCCATAAACCCTCTCTTATAGTGCTAAGATACTAATGAAGCATTGAAACCGCACACAATAATTACTGACGAGAGTACACTTAGATTTTCCTTTTCAATCACATCTAGATATGGCAGGAATTGCATTTTAGTACATTTCTATAGTGAAATGTATGTAAAGTTTCCTTATATAAATATTCTTTTCTTGTTGCTGCCCACATAAAATCATGGCAAAGCAAGGAAGAAAGTAAAAGTTGATGTGAAAGCACACAACACGCCACCCTGTTCTGAACAAAACTAAACACAGTGAAAGTCAATGAGATGTGAGGTCAAATGATGGCCATTCCTTAGAAGCTCTGCCACATGCCTTTTAGAACCCACACACGATTTCTGGAGAATCTAAACATAGAGAGCAGAGAAATGGATGCAGATATATACAGCAGAATTTGGAGAAACCACATGGCTAGGACAACACCAAGGTCAAGGGAAGATTTAGTACTGTTCATATTTAAGCTGAACCACTCTCCTCATATTTTTGTGAAGTTTAATCACTTACCTTCACACACCAGTTCTCCTAGGGACTTAGACAGTGGTGGACAATCAAAAGAGCAGACCACAGGAACGAAAGGCTACCAACTGTCATCATCAGTGAATGCTGGCCCTTTCATGAAAAGAAAAAACCCTCCATCTTTCCCAGCCCCTGAGAGACTTTTACACTCCCTGAAGCTCCTTTTAAAGCTCCTCAGGTCTCTCAAACTAAAAGGAAACTTGCTCAAGGTTATCACAGTTAGAGTGAGGATTGATATGTCTCATCACTCTGGGCTCAGGAATATTAAAGTATTACAAAAAAGAAGCATTTTCTTTCAAAACTGTTAAAAATACTGCATCTCCTAAAAGAGAGGCTGTGGACCCTTGTTTGTTTCGCTTATTTATCAATCTATGGCTTTTTCTCAGGAGGAAAGAGTAGTCTTTCTCTAGGCTTTTGAGGAGGAAAAAACTGTAACTCATTCATTGCCAAATGCTCCACTCCACTGATAGAGCACTCTTGTGTAGACTAGTTGTTTTTCTGACATACACACACATTTTAGCAATAAAAATTAATTCCCGTCTGCTAGCTTTGCAGAACTCCATTTCAAAACCCATCAGCTTAGGAAGTAAATTTAAAGCCTTTCTCCTGTCAAAAGCAAGCAAGCTTTCACCCTTACCCTGTTAGTCTGGCATCTCTCCAGTCTAGATCCACTTTTAGGAGCAATATTAATTTCTGTTTCTCTCAGTTGCAGCTGTGCAGGGATAAAAAAAAGTCATTTTTCTATTCTGGCTGGATACAACGTGTTTTTTAATTTGTCACTAGATCAAGTTAATGACCAAGTATGGAAATTATTCCTTGGAATGACCTAGAGTCCAAGTCAAGGTGAGAAGTGCACTCTTTCCTTGTGCTGGAGCTCTTCTCCTCACTGTCAGCAGAGCAGCAGCCCTATCTTTTAGGTATTGCAGAGAGAGCCTTACCTAGCCCTGAGCTTTGCAGGTGTCAGCAGTCCAAGCTGCACTTCCACATCGATTAAGGATAACTAAAATTGGTGAAATGTAAACCTTTCTGCAAATAGGAAATCAGAGGATATCTGCTGAAGAACATTGGTAGGAGCACATTACCTTTCACCTGTCCTTAGCAAAACAATCCACATTTTCTTTGTGAAGCATGTTGCTGTAGACAAATGCAAACTGCACAGAAATACACACCATGCAACAAGACACCCCTTGCAGGATGGCTGCAGGGGAGTGGTAGGACCACTGAGTGTAAGCGCAGATGGCACCCCACATGGAAATTCAAAACCAGTCCTGAAACAATGCGTGTATACAACACCAACTGCACCTCCAGTCTGTTGCAATGTAGGTAGGTAGCAAGGGTAATTGAACATCTGCTAGAGTTTGGTCCCATAGTTATTTCTAATTGGGTTCTTCCTCTCTCTGTACCTGAATTGATAGCTGATGTTTGGTCTAAGCACTGTTTTAAACATTTCTGATGGTTCTGGCACATTCCTTTATGAGGCACCAGATGTGCAGGTACTGAAATAGCTGCTGCTGATTTCTACCTATAGGGAAACTGGAAGACAAGTAATTAAAAAATAAAATAAAATAAAATCTTTATTGCATTGTAATCAGTAAAAAGAAAAAGAAACATTGAAAAGTGGGTTAACCAGGGGCAAGGGGAGATTTCTATTTTGAAAAGTGGTTTTGAATTTCTCCAGGCTTGACAGTCCATCTGGACATTGCTAGATGCCTAGTTACATCAGCACATCATGTTTCATTTCAGTTCCCATATTTTGTTGCTTTTAAAGTGTCTCTTATAACCTATTTCCACCACAACGTATTCCTAAAGTTCCGTATTATATGTTTTCAGAAGAACATCCAAGAATAGCTCATGAGTTGATTAGCGCAGTGCTCAGGCCACCAGGAAAGCAGTGACTGTCGGCTCCTGTCTTCTGCCTGTTATTTTCTTGGCTCCTTTGTCAGTATCTTCCCTGTGTAATTCCACAGAACTTTAATTATAGGACTGAGGATAACAACCATCAGGAAAACAATATTTTCTTTTTATACCTACTGGCAGTAGTTTGCTACTCACGTATATCTAGGAAAAGAGGAAAAAAAATTGTTTAAAAATGTATCATTATACAGCAGATCTTAAATTGCACAACTATTAGCTGTAAGTATTGACTATTGCCAGATCTCTGCTGTGGCCTGTGAAAAGGTCAGGCCTTTTCATTCGTGTTCTTTTTGTGTGAGGAATACCAAATAATAAAATACACAATTTATCAGGCTGCTGAGATTTTGTTTTCCCCCAGACCTTCAAACAGACACCAGGCTGGAATCTTCTTTTCTGTTATTATAGGAACAAAGTGATTTCACTTTCTTTTCTTTCTCGAGGTAAAAAATTTAATTTCCCATAGTAGCACCCAAAATGAATAGTCTCTATTTTCTGTGTAAACGTTATACAAACAGTTATATCGTTATAAGCAGCCTGTGCTTTTATCCTTAGGATGTCAATAGAGAGTAGTGCTTTTGCTCAGAGGACATGATAGAAGTAATAGCTCCTTACTGGTCTATCAAGCTAGCTAACAACATTTTCAAAGCACTAACAGAGTACTTCATTTAAAGGAATCATATCCAAATGAAGAAAGAGTTTGACCTCAGGACTCCTTGACTTCTAATAGTGATCCGCATTCAGCACTTTAATAAACCATCCATTTTATTTACTTTTCCTAATTGACTACATGGAATTTTACTATTATGCCATATAAATTGTATGAATGGAGCTGTTTAGATCTATTTACACAGCCTCGAAATTTTTCAGTAGGTGTCAGGTGTTTTTCTGAAGTTTAATTCTGTGTTGTTACACCAAGCACACCATCTTTTAAATAGCCAGAGAATTTCATACTGCCTCAGGAAGAAGAAATATAGAGCACATGAGACAGAATCCCCCAAGAGAATCTCAGCCCATCATTTTTAGTTCTTCTGCCACTTAAAAGGAAATATCATGGCAAGATAAAACCACAGGGAAATAACTACTACCTTTGCAGTTAAACACATCATAACAGAGAAGTGTACAATTTATTTAGGCATTTGCAAACTGCAACGGTGATGCCGTTATTTACTTATCCCAAACTCCACAAAAGCAAACTTCAGCTACTGCTGCAGGAAGCAAGCAAGGCACAAATATGCCTCACTTATCTGGGGTAAGTCTCTATATCTACTAAGATGTTTCAATAAAGTTCAGTCTTTAGCTCTCACACCAAAATCTTGCTACAAAAGCTTTATTTTTTCTCACAAAGTAACCTGGGAGGTTGCAAAACCTCATCAAACACACTTGTACTTTTCCGTATAAATGCAGGCAGAAACTGCAAACTTGAAATAATGAGTTTGAAAATCAAGGTCTATGCAGAATCTTAGTTCTTCAAAGGGATAAGGTATGTGGTAAAAGATAACTAGAGACTTGCTGAAGAGCTTCGGGGACTGTTTTTTTTCTGCTCACCTTTTCCTCTCTCCCTAAAGGCTGCAGACCCTTAGGCTGCAAGCATCTGTTAGTAACTCCTTCCTCACCTGGCACTGCCAACCCTCCAGCTTTTGCCAACCCATTCAAACCCAGTAATCTCCCCAACAAATACTCCAAAGCTTTACACGATGGTCCTGAGGAAGGACGAATTTAGAGACTATCACACCCCTAACAATGTACTTCATTACCTACAGAAAACAATATTCCACACTGCAACATGGTATCCTCCGAGCTGCGACTCACATTCCCTTCCAAATTACCTGTACTAGGGCAGGAGCACCACACAAAGGGCAGAAGGCAACACCTTGACACCACCATTTTTCAATGGCTCCAGTCACTTTTACTGAGAAGCAGTCATTAAGAGTTTTACTCCTCTTTCTCCTATACTGCTCCTCGATGCCACTCTGGAAGACAGAATACTGTTGGTGAACAGAGAAGCAATTTGGCATGCCTGTGGAAAACAAATGAATAAATAAAATCATATACATAACACCATGCAATAAACGATACTGTTTATTCCATGATTGCCTCCAACTGTCAAATACTCTCATTTTATTATTATGATATCATCACCTAAGGACTCTTGACTAGTAAAGCCCTAAAACAAAGTTTCACATTAGAGGTTGTAGAATGCATGTCTTTTCTTACCTTGTTTCCAGGAAACTCTGTACATCCATGAAGAAAGGCACAGGACCTAGATGATCCACATGGAGATGGAGATGGAGATGGAGATGGAGATGGAGATGGAGATGGAGATGGAGATGGAGATGGAGATGGAGATGGAGATGGAGATGGAGATGGAAAGGATGGCTTGCAGCACCTTTCAACTCATACAGTTTTAATTTCTGTGATCCTGTGGAAGTGGTATTAGCATGGCTAATAAGACCATTCCTTCTTCGGAGAATTTATTGTTAGAGCTTTGAATAAAGACATAAGAGTGTGCTTCAGGGTTTGAATTAATGTTAAGGATTTGCATTTTTTCTCTCTGGAGCATCCCATATTTGCCAGGAGTGGGAAGGATAATCAAGTAGATTGCACTTTGGATCCAGTATGACAATTCCAGGATTACATATCAGTGCAGAAAAGAAAGGACATGAATACCTCCTCACACACAGAAGAGCATTTAACATGTTGAAAGATTTCATTATCTTGAGTCACACTTTAAATATTAAATATATGGAACAAAATTAGTTTTTCCCGGCATGAATTTATACATAAAATACACGTATACACATCTATAACCGCATGTAAACTTACAAACAAAATCTGTGTTCATGGCACAAAAGCATGATTATTTTGTTGTCAAATGCAAACTAAACATTGTTTCTGAATTAACCAAATTGAACTTCAAAAGCTTTGAACACAGATTAAATTATTATAGCTGGGGTTTGATGACAACAGCATCAAACATGTCTCCATTGAAAGATCAAACAATACTCTATTCTTCTGCTTCAGTAGGCAAAATCTCATTCAATGGCATTTTTGATCTCAAAGAATGTGAGGAAACTGATATCTTGCACTTTTAAGATGACCATGAATCTTTTTTTCTCTTGCTTTTAGCAGTTCTTACAAGTGTTTACATTTTTGCCTGGAGTAATTGTCAGTTTTAATTCTTTCAGCCCATTTAATTCCTTGTTTCTTTATCACTCCCTTCAAAGTTAGGCATCTGGAATCAAACAAATTCATATACTGATGTTTGGCAACCACCAAATACTGATCATCGTTTGCAGTTCTGATAACAGCTTTTCCATTTGCTGCAGTTAGAACAAGAAACAGCCACCTAGCAAAATCCACACCAAAAACTGGAAGAGGAATGAGCTGGTCAGTTTTTTTACTGGTTTGTATCAGTTGCATGTGATGTAACTCTCTGCAGAAAAAAAAATAAGAGAAGATTTAGGACAGATCAAGCACACCCCGGTACTCATCAAAGCTGGCATATTCAGCCACTTCATTCTTAAACTGAACTACTGTTGAGCTGGTGTCCACCAATGCACCCAGGAAGACACCACATTCTCATTTTCTTCTAACTTTCTGGGTAGCTTTTGCATGTTCCCTTGTTTATACGTTCTTTCCTGAAAATTTGGTATTTTTCAAGTTTTTAATCGTAGAACAAAATTCAAGCTATATTTTTTAAATAAACCTGAAAAATGGAAAATATTTTGTGCACAACTTTTTCACTTAGATATTTTGTAATGACAAAGAATAAAGCAAAGCAAAATTATCAAAAGTTGCCTTCGGACTGCTTGAGTAAGAAGGAAAATAATTACACCTGCTCTAAGATAGTAGGATATTTTTTGCCACTGCTTCAGCAGGGGAAGTCAAGGGTGGAGGGAAGCAAGGCAGAATAGAAGGGATAAAGAAAAGGCAAACTTCTGGCTACACGTACAGCTCTGCATACATCAGAAACCCAGGCATTACACTGAACACACATCTATTCCTTGGAGAAGCAATGGCAGCTGTTTGCTTACATTGTCTAAAAGAGTTCTGGAAGGCTCCCAAATATTACATCTATGAGACTGATAAGCATAAAAATCAACAGCGCATGCAGGTGTGGAGGTATGGAGCCGAAGCTCATGAGACGAGGGTAGAAGAGGACTGATTTCATTCACATGTAAGCCATTTTCCCCACTGCTGGAAAAGTATATCCCACACTTCCAGAAACCATTGACAGAGAGCAAGTATTGCCTCTTGCCCACCCATGAAATAGAAAAGACAATTAGAGAATATATTAATTTTAACATAATATTAACATAATCAGAGACTCTTCTTTGTCTCAAATAAACACTTCTCTTTCCTGATTATTCAGGGACTGACCTTATGACATGCATACCTAATTCCTGGTAGGGATTTCCATGGACAAAACTTTAATTACTCCTTGAATTTTCTTCTTTAATTCAGGTGTCTTCATTTCGATGGGTTCAGACTAGAGTTTGCAGTTTTGGCTGATTGTCAGAAATTGCAGGTACTTTAATAACTGTAGATTAAGAATAAAAAGGAGCTCATCTAAGAGCAATAAGTGCCAGAAATCTGGTAAGATAGGATATGGAAAATCAAATGTATCAATTGTGATTCACTTATTGTCTCAACTGGAGTTTGATGGAGTTCTAGTGAAATTATGTTATGAAGAGTTTCACAGGAAACCTTAATTTTGAATTAAAATTTCTAGGGAAGCAAATGCATTAGGGCTTGTATTTTTTTTTTCTTTAGCAGTCTGAAAAATCCATATTACAGCTTTTATTATGTACTCAGATATATTTTAATGCAACTCTGTAGAAAATCGCTGTTTATCCTACTATGTCTCTGAACTCAGTAAGAGAATCCTTAAAAATGGGATACACAATAGGCTAGGGACTCCCACTCCTCTCTTGTAAAAGTGTGTGTGTCTCCCACGGCATCAGGAGTGGTGAAGGGCTCTGGTTTATAGATGACTCTGGAGCCAGAGGTCATGAGAAATTGTGCATAGATAACAGTTTCTGCTGTTAGGAATGGTCCTTTTTTTTTTTTTTTTTTTAAATAATTGCTGTTCCCACATTTGCAAGAAGGACCCTGTCACCTGACTGACAGAGAACTGCTATTTTTGGGTGTGCAGAATGTCCCCACTGAAGTGTCAGAGCTATGCACACCTATTCCTGCACACTGTACACACACCACAGCAAGCAAAAAACTTAGAACTCTTCGGAAACCCTTCTCTCTTTTCATGTCAGTAAATGTAATGAAAACACTGGCTCAATACAGCATAACTCATTAATACCAGAATCTAATGTGTTAAGCACTGTTAGAACATCTATCTTATTATACAGGAAAGCTAATCTAAATGTGGAGTCTGAAACAAAAACCCGTGACCTTTTTATTTTTTATTTGGTAGCTTTCTTGCTGACTTCATTTTGCTGCTCTGGTTTCCCTACATTTTGTAGAAGCCTAAAAAAGGTAAGAAACCATCACAAAAGGCAAGACCCAATACAGCGATTACATAGTACCATCTAGAGCCTGTGCCTGTTATAACAACTCTGAAAAGAAAGGTTTTTCTGGACTCTCACTGAGGTCAGTGTGAACAATGTAAGAAGAAATCTTGTGATTTCTTTTCTAGGGCCAGAGATGGGATAATTCCAGTACAAAACCAAATTAGAATGGAGCACTTTGCATCCTTTATGCAGGCCTGCTGGTTTTAATACTCTGTTTCCAGGGATGCAGTTTTCAGGATGTTTTATTATCCTACAGCTAATCCTTCAGAGGAAAAAATGGATCAGTGGATAAAATGGTACATCTGACTTAATCATTTTGGCGTGTTGGGTTCTTTGGTCTGTCAGTGTCTCCTGAAAGCAATTTTTCACCAGTCACTGCAGGCAGGGTCACAGCATGTAACTCACATCTCTACGACACTTTCAACATGACTAACTGTTGACAATATTTGAACTTTTGAGCCCTGCCATCCTTGGTCATAGTCACAAGAAGAGCAGGAAAAAATACATCAGTCATCAAAGACACTAGGTCCCTCCCTCTCTTCACAAGCTAAAGCATTCAGGCTCCCCTTTCAAATCCTCTCTCAAAAACACACCATGAATCCCATTTAATTAGAAATACTCTCACACATTCATTATACATGCTGGCTTCAACTCAGAAAGCAGATTCTTCTGGCTCATTTCTAAATTCAGCACCTCTGTTCAAGTAAGAGACTCCATAAACAGAACCTGTGTTATATCTGTGCTTTCTTGTGCTACAGAAAGATCACTCTGGAAACTCTTAAATATTAGTATCAGGCCATTTAGACTTCCAGGGACAGGTGAAAGGGGGCAGACAAACAAATCCAAGGTTACACATCTCTTTCTTCTCACTTCCTCTTTCCCTCACCCCTTTCTATCCAGCAAGTCAGCCTTTCTTCTTTTCTCTATTCTGTTTTATGAATATCTTTCTACAGAGGCTTGCCTATAGCTATCAGTGGTCCACAGCACAGCAGAATTAATGCAGCTGATATGTGATAGAAAGGTGAAATGTTGGAAATATATGATTACAAATTAAATGATGCAGTTTCAGGGTCAGCATTACAGGAGGCACTGAAGAGGCTGACAAGTAAAGATTAATGGCAAATGAATGAGGGCAGTTACAATAATGTACATTTGCCTTCTCTGAGATCTGTAGACTCTGCTACCATCTGCTGGTTTATGAAAAAGATCCAGGGAATCTATTTTAGTAGCTCCATATACATAATCTTTCAGCTGTCTCTCATTATGAGAACAGTCCTCATTTCAGGTCACAGCCTACCTTCGCCTCCACAGAGCTGTCAATTAGGCTCACTTGTGTTTCCTGATGCATTTCCGACAGCAGGCATGAGGGAAAATGGCAAACAGGCAGTGAAAATGTTACACTAAACCCAAATAATATATCCCAGAGCAAGGCACATTTTCAGTGTTCTGGGGGGAAAAAAAAAGAGAGAAAAAAATTGTCTATGCAATTATTTCCAGTTTATCCTTGAGGGCAGAGGGTGAGGATGGATTGAAAGATATTCAATTCTGGTTTTGAATGAACCCTTCATTATGCTTTCCTACATGACTGATGTATAAATTGTCGTAACTCCACTGAAATCAATGGAGCAATGCAGCCTGCTATCTTTTGAAAATGTAATCCAGAGAGGATACATGCCAGACCTAAATGCAATTAAATGCAAAGCTATGGCCAAGATACTTGCATAGAAGAAGACAGAAAACATGGTCGTATTTCCAAATACAGTGCTATTATTCTACACATTCTTCTCTTGGACACGTGATAATACCTAGACACTCACGGAACTCAGAAAATAAACCGGTTTTAAAATCACCACCTCTTCATACATTTAACTTGTTAGGACAAACTAAAGGGTTGGCAGTGGTAGCAACTTTTACTGAAGAGTAGCCTTAAAATTGGACGCACAAACCCAAACTAATTCTGCAGAGTTTAAGGCCAAAAAAGATCGTGGTGTCCACTTCCATATACTTACTGCAGTCCAGAGAATTTTACCGAATGGCTCTTCTTTGGAGTCATCACTTTTAGCAGAGTTGAGGTTTCAGAGTGGAAAAAAACTGATAGATATTCCTCACTTTGGAAGGTTAACTACGTGCTCAGGTCATTTATGTTCACTCAGCCTAATATCTGTTGCACAGGAAGTGCACAGCCCACCTTGGTACTAGAACAAAGTTGTAGGACTCCATGAAAAGTTCAAGAAATGATGGCAAGTCAAAGAGACCAGAATCTTCCAAAAGCTGCTTAGCTTCATGAAAAATTTCATGCTATCTCAGCCCTTTGGACAGCACAGTTACCCATCCTGGGCCCAGCCAAGACTCCCCAAGGCCATTTGGAGGTTGCTGTGCCTTGCTGATATTGATGTCCATCCCCATTTCATGGCAATTTTTAAAGACAAGGGATTCCTGGGTTTGGAGGCATTTGAGCAGGGAGGCCTTGGAACCTGCTTTGAGAAAATCCACGGTTAATGTAGCCTTGCAGCAAGCCTCCCTCATTTTGCCTCACAAAACTGAACTTGCTGCCAGCACCATAAAGTAAGAGCAAGCTGCTTCCTCTAGGACCTCCACATTAATATAAACGAGGGAAAGGGGTGTGTAAAGCTGGTTTTGCAAGGGTAAGAATCACAGGCAGCCTGTGCTCTCTACTTGCCATCTAGCAAAAGGAAACTGAGGTGGTTACTGGAATCAATGAGAAAACACTGATTATATCTTTAACAGAGGCTGCACCAGAACTCCTTTTAAAATAAAATGACACAACTCCAGTAGCACATATTCTCTGGAGGAACTGAATTAAGGTGGCTGACATCTGCTGCTTGGTTCAGAGGTGAGATGAGGAAGCAGCTAACTCACAGATGAATCGAAGTAAAGCCCCGGTGTAGCCCAAAGGGTTTTAGCATATTCTTTCCAAAGATAGACTTTTCTTGTCATGTTTCAGCCAGACCTCTTATTGTATGACCAAATTCTTAATAACTCTGTGCTTCTATAAACAACTCTGTGATAAGCAGGAAAAAGAAAATTAAAGTTCCATCTGCTAATAAATTTAAATATTTAACACTCCCTAATAATATGTCATCTTAATATTTGCTTTTGGGAGTGAAAGCAAGCAAGTTTCCCATGAGGATAAGTGAACATGAATTAAAGACCATAAACTGCCTGTTATTGACAAGTGAGGAATAATATGGGAAAAGATCCGATCTGACAAAAAAAAAAAAAAATCATCAAACACAGCACCACGAAATGAATTACCAACACAGAAAACTTGTTGAGCTGCTTCATATGTCCATGAAGACAAGGGACAAATGAATGAATCAGGATCTGATCACATGGTTAGCTATTATTAGATAAATTCATTCGCTTACAGGATTTTCTATTTATATGAAACAAACTGGGGAAAAATATTTACAATCTGTTTTGTTATATTTGTTAGAAAGAAGAAAAAGCACAAATAAGCTTTGCAAATAGTTCCCTTTTTTACTAAATAGCTGAGAAGAGAATTTGGCTCTTATTTTTGAGACCACTGAAGGTGATAAACTGAAGCACTAGAAAAGAGCATTTTCTTTGGTTTCCAGAGAACTACAAACTGCTGAAAGGGAGGATAGGAAACAGCCAGAAATATACCCACTAACAGAGAGAGAGAAGGACTTCTGCACACCATCAGGCTTCACAGCCCAAGGGGCACAACGATGGCCTCTGCTCCTTGCAGGTCCCAGCTCCAAGGCCAATTGCCTTTTTACTGAATCAGTATTGTTCTGTGGGGGTCTGATTTGTACATACTCTAGGTCTAGAGGACTTGCATCTGTTTACGACACTGCATGTGAAGAGCAGATGGCTTTCTGTAAGCATGGGGAGCTGCTACGTACAATATGTGTTTGGAGAGGTATATATCATGTAACAGGACACGCTGCATTTGTCTTGCTCTTAAAAGTTTGTTTACTTTAACAACTCCTAAAACAGTCCCTATAAAAGGGGGATTTTTCTTTGCATTTATCCATCTTACTTGTAAATAAGACAGCAGAGGGAAATAAAATGCAGCTCCGAAGATGTTTTATCGGTGAGATCAGAGCAAAAATATTCCTTCGTGATTCACACACAGCTAAGTGTTATACAGAGATTAATTCTCCCACTTGTTGATGTCAGATTCCCTGCAAGATAACCATGAATTTCATCTGAGAACCATTAAAATGAGCTAAAACTATACAAATTTATAACAAGGATAGCTTTAAATTTCCTTTAATTTCAAGCTAAAGAGAATTTAGGAGCCAGATCATTCAGCTTTTGCCCACTGATATTCTGTGATTAAAAACAAAAAGCAGAGTTAGAGCACAGAAAACATTTATCTTTTTCATTACTCTGTTATTTAGCCAGTCTGTCATTGTACTTGGGTTTTGACTTCACAGCTTATCTTTTTCTGTGGTAGGAGTGCTCTGGGTGGCACTCCTTGGCACATCCCAAAATAGCCTCTTGGATAGGTTACTTTCCAGAAACAGAGACTCTGCTCTGTTCTCCATACAAAGCAAATGATGATTTTGTGCGTAAATCTGATACATCCCAGGCGCACTCTCTTTTAACTGAATTAGTCAAGTTTCATCACATAAATAATTAAAGTGCTTCCCAATTCTGAATAAAGAGTTAGATTTTTACATTTAACATTTTTTTTTATTGATAAGGAAACTTTTTTTCTGACTCCAATGATAATTGCAATTAGTACTTTCTTCTGAAGCTGTTCTTCTAGGCATAGAACCACCATTTACCAAGACTAAATATTAAAACCCACGTTTACTATTTTGGAAAAAGAGGGCTAAAAAGACTAGCTCTTTACTTGAAAATCTGAGCAACAATTTTGCCTTCACAGTAAGACTAGTAGTGGAATCTGGACTCAACTGCACCAGCAGAAATCTTTTCCTAAACTTAATAAGGACTAGGATTTCACTCTAAGACTTTAAAGCAAGTAAAAGGAAAGAGCAAAGCTTACTTCTGTAGTCCGAAAAAAGAGCAAAGAAAGATGAAAATGGATTTGCTTTTTTTTTTTTTTAAGAGTTAAAAGGTCATTCATCTTTACTAAAGCTGATGAAACAAATGTCATTAGATGTAGGAGATATAAAAGGTCAAATAAATATCCTGAACATGGAGCTAAAATGTTACAGAAAGACTAAAGGAAGAGGAGAGGCACATTTCTTCCTTTGAGGATAAAATTATTAAAGAACAAAAATAATTCTGAAAAAAAGCATCTCAAGGGAAAAAAAGGTCCATGTGGAAAAAATTTGAAGTAGCAAGCCTGCATTAGAGAAGAAATAATATCCCTTTATTGAATATCTAAGGAGCAAGTGGTAACAAGAAGATATATAGTATCTAGAACATTACTGAACTCGGTTTTTGAAACTCGAAAATTCACAGGAATCATGCCTAACAGGAAAAAATAAAGAACATTTCATGGCAGAATGGTATCTGTTGAATTCAGTCTGAGTAATTATACCAGATCAACAAATGAAAAACAAAAAGAAGAAAGAAGCAAGTCTGAAAAGAAAAAAAAAAAAGCAAGAACAGAAACGTTAATTTATCAGTGGATCAGTTTAGCAAAGAAGGTATTTAGACTACATTGATCCTTTGACTCAGGGCTATGTACCTTTTCCACAATCATCCTTGAAAAGCAGGTATTCACATTTAGATAATTTTCTTCAAAAATTAGAAATTTTTGGAAGCTTAAATGAAACACCTGCGCAGGGCAAAGGGCCAAACCAAAACAAGAGGATCACTGATATTGCCACCAACGTCCAATAACTTCAGAGTTATCATCCAAGAAGTCTTATTCAGGACAGCATTCATGCCTAAGTGATGCAGGTTTAGGCTCCTATACACATTAAAATTCTTGGATAAATTTAATTTATTTATTCTTCTGTATTTTCTAAATTTCCATCACTAGAAATTGTCTACATTTTAGATAATTTATGATAAAATAAAAGCATTACACTATTTTTCTCGTGACTTGAGTAACTGTCAGTGTTCTCATTGCTTCCCTTCTTGATTCTGATGAGTGCTCTGAAAAATAAGTGATTATCCTAATTCCAAATACACTATTTTCAGAGAAAAATGTGTTCTGCTGAATTTATAGTTTATTTAGTATATTTTCTAATTTGATTATATAAGATCAGCTATGATGTGATCCAAACGCAGAATGCACTTTGCCTAAATTAATGCCGTGTTTCAAAAGCCTGGCCTTTCTCTTCCGACTTGCAAAATACCTCCAACAGGATAAATACGAATAAATTGAGAAATGCAATATTTCTACATTCAGTAATAGAGTATCTGCGCCTGTTTCCAGATGCTAAAAGTGTTCCACACTGTTGTATAGTAACTGTGCCGTTGTAAGGTGAGTCTATGAAGGAGAAAAATGCAACTGTCCACTGCTCTTAAATCTTCAGGTGTCAAAGAATTCTAAATATGAGAGCTTGGCTTCATCAGCTATGCTGTACGTATGGAACAATTACGCACAGAAATAGGAAGGAAATTACCCAACATCTATTGTCTCGTGATGAGGACAGACATAGTTTCTATAAGCCAGTCTTAACTGTACTAATCTTCTCGTTCCTCCCCTTGTAAGGTAAAGGGCTGGGCAGAGATTCGTGTGTCATGCTGTGCCGAAAGTGAACAGTGTTACAGTCAGACAGCAGGAAAGATGGGAAGGGAGCCTCACATAAAACACACCTGGGCAGAGTAACTGTGGAGTAAGCTGAGACTGGCATTTACAGCCTGCCCGTGGTTCTTCAGTAAACACACAGCCACTGGTATACACAAAGCAGCTCAGCCAGCCCTCAGCCCTCTTCCACTGATGGTAAGACTACTGCAAATTATTTCTTTTTCACTGCAAGACATGCGCCTGCAAGCTGTTTCTGGGAAATTAGTAGGCTCCAAACACACACCTTTGGTTATTCAGCAATAACTAGTTGCTTGTCCATATCCCCCTGACACACAGAGAGATGGGACAGAAGAGGGGAGCACATGCAGAAAGGACCTCTCTTTCGCCAGACCCCAAGTTACAGGAGCAGTTTGTACCTCTTTGTTGTATAATGGTGATCTACATCAGCTGCTCAATGCTATATACACTTAAATCAACTTTATTGCAAAATTTCCTTGCCACAAAGCTCTGGTATTGCCTTTCCTCCAGCCAGCAGGACTAAACTTGTCACAGCTGGAAAACTCTTATCTCCCGCACACACTCATCCTAAAGGAGCAGCGCACACAATTCATATATATTCTGAGTTCAATGGTACTTCCTTAGCTGGTACTTTCCCAAGATCCTCTGTCTTGGAAAACTTCTGTAAAAATATCGGTTACAGAGAAAACTCTTTTTAAAACAAAACAAAACAACAAAATCCACAGCCAAAAAACCCACAAACCATATTTTTTGCAGCTTTATCTGGAGCAGAAGTCTGAAATGCAATGGTAGCACAAAGAAAGGCTCTTTCTGATCACAAGCAAATCCATAAAGGTCAAAATTCCTTTTTAGATGCCGTATCTGTCCAAACTAATATTTTACCTTCTTTTGGAATTAAGACATATAACAGTGATCTCTACAGGAGAATAGGTGTCACCTCCAGCATGTTGCTTTCTTAAACATCTACAGAGTTAATATCCTCATCTTGCCCTTCTCTGGCCTTGGCTAACACATTTCCCTGCCTACTTCCAAACATAATGATAATTTTCCTAAATCATGGTTTTAGCCATGCCATTATTCACTCCCAATCACATGATGGGGTCTGACTTCTCTATAGGATTGTCCTGGTTTCAGCTGGGATTGAGCTCATTCTCTTCTTAGTAAGCGGTACAGTACTGTGGTTTTGGGTTTTGTATGAGAATAATATTGATAACACATTGATGTTTTAGTTGTTGCTAATTAGTTGTTACCCTAAACCAAGGATTTTCCTGTGACTTAGGCTCTGCCAATGAGGAGCTGCACAAAATGCTGAGAAGGGAGCGTGGCCAATACATCTCACACGAACTGGCCCGAGGGGTATTCCATACCACAGAACATCATGCTCAGTATATGAACTGGGGGAATAACCTGAAGGAAGGCCAACTGCTGGCTGGGGACAGGCTGGGCGTTAGTCAGCAGCTGGTGAGTAACTGACGGTGAATCCCTTGTTTCTCTTGAATCCTGTTACTTTCTTCCTCTCCTTATCATTACAGTTATTAATAGTAATACCAGCAGCAACAGCATTATTATTATTATTATACTATTGTTAAAATTTTTTATTATTATTATTATTGTTATTACATTTTTTGTGTCAATTATTAATTTGTTCTTATCTCTATCCACAAGATTTACATTTTCTCTATCACTTTCCTCCCACTGATGTGTGGGAGAGGTAGCAAGCAGTTGTGTGGTACTTAGTTTCCAGCTAGGGTTAAACCTGGGCAAATATAAAAGATAAAATTACTTACCTCTATTGCGCAGTTCTACAAAGGACTCACCTTAGCTATTATCTCTAATTAGCACCAAGCGGTTGAGTGACTTGTTCACCTGCGTCTCTTTCCAGCTTTCCTACTTCGTCAACTAGGTTGTCTTCATAAAACATCCATAAATCAGGTTCACTCTCTTTCTTCATACCCCACCACAAAATTTCCACCTGTTTCGAAGCCTATTAAAAGCTTGACAATAGTTAGGCTATTATGATACCACAAGTTCCACTTACTATTTTAACCAATATTTTCTCACTGCTTCATTTTGACCCCTTCTCCTCCTGCATTCACCACTTGTCTTGTACTTGTATTGTAACCTTCTTCATAGCACAATTTTATGCTCGATTTTTTGTAGAACACTAAACATATGAGACTTTTGTCCACAGATTTCATCTGATTACTACAGCAATGCTACTTGTAATATTAAATTAAGCTAAACTATAAATTAGACAAAATTTACATTTTCACATCCTAATTAGCATACTGACGTACATTCCAACGTCACATTACACATTTTCATGTCCTATCAAGACTTTAGCTCAATTGGTTAGAGCATGGTGTTAATAATGCCAGTCTCATGGGTTTGATCCCTGTATGGGCTATTCATTTAAGAGCTGGACTCAATGATCCTTGTGGGTCCTTCCCACTCAGAACATTCTGTGATTCTGTGATTCCCTGACTGCTCTATGATATGTACTTTACATACACAGCTGAAGGTACAGATAGGGCACATAGTTTTGTCCACTGCTGCTGCTCCTTCTGATCAGAATGCCCATTAGTTGAAATATGGTAAATGGATAAGAATGACACCACATCTGGAAAATTAAATTTGAATTTTTCCACCACTGTGGATTGTAAACCGTGTACCTCTAACTTCCAACAATTCTTGCTGGAAAAAGCAAAACCAAATCCTGTAATTGTCTCAACACAAGAGGCACATAGGATCCTTCTGACCTCATTTTCCTAGATTGTGGATGCCACATTCCCCTCTAACAAGCTGGAAACAAAGTTCAGGTCTCCTCAGAACAGCAAAGTTTAATCACCTCACAAAATTTGGTTTCCATTAACTACTGTTCATTCTACATATTTAGATTCAGGAATATCTGGAAATTTTTTAGCTGAATGTGTTTGTGACGTTCTTTCTGGAACTGTTCCAGGGTGCTAACTGCACAGATCTTAGCAGCCTAGTACTGCTCTACTGAATGTTTCAAACTCTGTGAGTGATGTAGGTGTATGATTACGGTGAAAGAAATACGTAGGGTATTTTTCGGTTCATCTGAGAAACAAATATTTTGAAGGATGTTTTTCTGAAAAGCTGAGTCCAGGAAAAAAAACCAAACACACAAAAACAACCCAAAAAACTCCACCACCAACACCAAAAAAAAAAGCAAAACAAAGAAACCCCCCATCAAACCAACAAACAAAAAAACTAAAACAACAAAAAAATCCCCAAAACAAAATAAAAAATTCACCAACCAAACACACAAAAAAAAAACCTACCAGGATTTTTTAGGTTACAGGACAGGAAAGACTAATACATTTCCAAGTGTGATTCTTAATATATTCACAATACATAATTTCATTCCTACAAAGAACTGGAAACTGGAACTTCATCTTCTCAACTTCAATGCAGTGTATTTGAGAAGAAAATTTATTTAGGTCCTAGAATTCTTTTACCAACAGTAACAACACACACACTCAAAATGCCTTCAAGAATACCTACAAATACAAACTACAACAAATTTCAGTTATCACTTGCCTTGAGGAGTTTGTCAAAATCTTTGCTCAGATATAAAGTTTAGCAAATTTTATAGACATTTTACTCATTCTGAAAAAGACTGCACCTTGACCAGCTGGCATTTTCAAATGAAGCTATATCCTCATAACACTATATATAGCAGTGAAAAAAGGAAAAAAGAGGGTGAGTCCCTTCCTAGTTCCTAAAAGTGACTTTTTTTTTTTTTGGTTGGTTGGTTGGTTGGTTTATGAGCTTTATTGGTTGTTTGCTTTCTTTCTCCAGAACAAATTAATAATCAACAATTTATGGAAAAAAGGAAGAATTATGAACATGAACAGACTAATGAGCAATTGTTTTTCATTTTTAAATTCTTCAACACGAAAATCTATTTGATAAGCTGTTATTCATCTAGAAGAAATATTGTCAGACTAACAGCACAACATTTAAAAATTAGAAAGATCAAACTAAACCTCAAATTTAGAAATAACCAGCAAAACAATGATCCCTGACTTTGGAACTATGAATAAAATGTTTACAGTCTTACAGTGTTTTAGCACTAAACCTTCATAAATCCTATTATTTTTAGCAACACGTTTGAGTTATTCTTTTCTAAAATTACATTATCAAAATGCCGAGTAACGGATGAAAACAGCCTCTAGCAGAATATTACACTGGATGAGATAAAGCAGTGATTAAAAACTAGTTGCTTCCATGGTAGAAACAAAATAGCTGCAGCACTAAAGAAAATCCTGGTTCAAACTTCAAGAACTATTTTGTTGTAAAGCAATATAGCTCCACTGACTTCAGCTATACTGAATTACACCTACTGGGGTAATAAATCTTCATAAATCTTCACTGTGAAATAAAGTAGCTCTTCAATAGCATCTATAAATTCAACACCTGATAAAGACCAAACAAAATTCTGCAAATATAATCAGATATCACTGCTACATACGGGCTATAAAATATTAACTAGTATCCTAGACACAGCACTAAACAGAAGAACTGTTAGTATTTTAAATCCTGGTTTGTGACAGGAGGTAAGAGTGGATAAGAATCACTGGCAAACCAAAAAATAAGAATTTTGACAAACCAAAGTATGTTGTACTGCCAACAAGTTGCTTAGAGCTAATTTTGCCTTTGTGAAGAGCTGCAGTAGAAGTCCTGCAAACCACCAAAATTCTCAGACTCATTTAAGAAATGACACAGAATATGGTTCTCCGTACTAGAGTAAAATTTACATTCAAGCAGATGATGTTTAGTCTGCACATTTTACAGCTATAACCACTTGTATGTCTATGTACTAGAATAATTTCTGATTAATAACTCACCTGTGTCTCAGAATAGGATTAAATAAAAACAAGATAAAGAAAATGAAACTATACTTGAAAAAGTAAACATTCACCAGACACTTCTTCTATTTGGAATTTATTTGGAATGTGGAGGAAAAATCTGTTACCTAATTCTACACCTGGAAGACGGAGATTCTGCACTCAAGAAAGGAGTGTCTGGATAACCACTTTGAGAGCTCCTCTAGCAGGGGAGTCACTTGCTAACTTGCTTGTTATTGGTGGAGAAAAAAACCCCAGCTTTTAAAACAACCATGAGTTTAGAGTGTCAATACTTCTGGATTTGCTTGTCTGAAAACAGGTCACAAAATTTTAAACAAAAAAAACCAAAACAGACTCAGAATAATTAATTCTGTTCAGACAAGATGAACTACCACAAGAAGAGTTAATTTTGCAGTATCTCAAATGTCATTCTGCAATAACCATCAGCATATGGTGAATATTGGATCCTTGGGCCCCAACAGGAAGTGTTTCAAAGGGAAAATCTTCAGAGAACCAACATTCCAGTAGCATCCCTAAATTTTGATTTAACAACTCAATTAATCAAAAATCTTGGACCTTTAAAAAAAAAGCAGCTTGATGATACATGATGAGCTCTGAAAGAAGAAAATGAAGTTTCTGCTACAACCCATTAATTTAACTTTCAACACTTCCATCTTGTTGAAAGAACTATAGATACGTATCTGACTGTGAACTGCTTTGCCCCCCTCAAATATTTGCAGAGAACTTCACGCACTCAATTTCTGTAAATTTCCCACTTTCAGCTCTTCAAATGATGCAGGATTTTCTGCAAGTATTTTGACACAACACAACATCCAGAACAGGACTGTGTAGTTGTGTGGGTCCCCTCCAACTCAGAATATTCTGTGATTCTGTAAAGATAGGCTTCCTGTTTGATTGATGCAGGAGGAGCTCTGCTACAGAAGTGCCACTGGCAGCTGAGGGGGCTCTATATTATGGTCATCTCTAAGAGATCACATCAGCTTAGCACACTTTAAATGAGAAAACACCAGCATAAAATCTGACTGACACTGGAAATAAGCCTCCCTTCTCTGTAGAAGCTGGATGCCAGCTGCTAGAGAGGAGCCCAAGAAGGTGGAGTGTATCCTGTCCATTTGCATTGGCAACCAAGGACAAAGCATCAAGAGAAAGTCGTTACACCCCTCGACACTGAGGAGTTTTAGAATTAGTTCTTAGAACAGTTTCATGCGTACATGTAAAACAGGGATACATCTGTGCACCTGAACAAGGTATTACCTCAAAATCTATTCTGACAGGTTATTCACAGGAGATTGCTCCAGGACTCTAGCCCTCACCCCTAGCATCCCCAAACCTGTGGAAATAGCTAGAGAAGATTGCTGTCTAATAAATAATCCAAGATAATGCTGTCAGTGTCCTGGTTACATACAGCTATAATATGTATATCTTGTGTTAGAGCCTATATTCTCTTGTACGTCACACAGAAACAAGGGCTAGGCCCTCGTGTGAAGGAAGAGAAGAAAAAAGAAACAAACTACCAAAACAGCCCTATATAGCTAAGAAAATGCACTGCTGCAGGCTGGTGTCACAGCTCTTAAAACATTATTCTTTCATAATTTTATTGGTTAAATAACTACAAAGAATATTTGCTTGAGGGGGAGAAACATCTATCCACCTCTCAGATGTCAGTCTCTGGTATTGCAGGACATTAATTCGAAAAAGGGGACTGAATGGTACAATTATTCTAACTCAATGAAAAATAAATCTCAATCAAAAGAAAAGGAAAAGGGAAAAAAAAAAAAAAAGAAGCACAACAGAGTTGTGAAGAACTGAGAAAATAAACACCCAAAGACACCCAAAATGAAATGACACCCAAAGGTATGCTGCTTCAAAATCATCTGGTCAATAACGCACTGAATGGTTTTACTGTCAAACAAACACAAACAGGTTCCCTACCCATAGCACAAAGAAAGTTCTAGTTCTGCAAAATACATAATTTTAAACTCAAGGTATTTGTAAATAAGTGCAGCTTTCCCTTTAATACTTCAATTAAGCAATTACCACGACTTTAATGGGTGCAATCTACACAATCACTACTGAATTGCCCCAAGGTTGTTTCAGACATGTTCTTATTACCCGTAAGCAAGGAAGTATGCTAAAATACTTTGCAGATTTTAGAATAGATGTCAGTCAGGCTAGACTTATTTAAAGCTTTTTGAAGAACAGGGACACCAAGAGTGAAAGTCTTTCTGTTAGGTGTAGGCAAAGCATTCAATATAGGTGTGATTGTTTGATTGTTTTTGCACAATGCAGCCATATCTTAGATATACTGCCGTGGCCATCAGATGGTGATTATGAGGAGAAAAAAAGAAAGTAATAACAAAAAATCTCATACAAAATCTTGATTCTCACTTGCAGCTAATACCTTTGCTGAACATTCTTTTCAAGCTACCAGAAAAAAAGAAAAATCCATATTTCCAGGTTATTTTTGCTCTTGTGTGGTATAAATTTGGCAGAACTGGCATGGGAATTGAAGTTAAAAGATTATTCATGCAGCTTAATGAAAATTCTGTATTATTTCAAAATTTGTACTGTTTGAAATGCTTAAATCCAATCCACAGAATAAAAATACAAAATAAAAAAGTGTAACTGAAAAAATACAACTAAATATATATATTTTTAAATCCCCACGTATACGTGAATCAAGTAATTAATCTTCTAAGGAAACAAGAGCTGATGCTCCATGCGGGCTTCAAATAGGACCCTCAAGTACAACTTTAGCAAAATGTGCATCTACTGACTGCCATCAAAAGATCAGAATTGTAGCTTTTCTCATCAATACACTGTTGTTCATGACAGTTTGGATTGCTGCAGAAAAAGGTACTTTACAGTAGGCTGAAGCAGGATAATCTTCTGCTTTCGACTTATCCCTGACACTTCAGAAGGAAATGTAAGAAAATTAGTAATGGATAATTTGGGAATCGTTGTAAAGACTCTTTCTTGCAGACAGGACTTTCAAGAAGCTGGCTGGATTATAAACACCTTGGCAATGATGGCTTTGACATCTTTTATGATGTAAGATTTGCATCTTGGCTAAGTGAATACAAAAAGTTCCTGGTAACTCTGTGTAATGTACACAGTTACAACAGCCGAAAACTTCATGATGGTAACTAGAAAGCATTCTCCCTATCCATATCCTACCTCATTCTCAGCTTCATATCTCTTCCTTTCCACTTTGTTTTATCTGACTTGTCATCTCTAAAGCCTCGTATGTGTTGAGATATATATCATACAGTGCACAAGGTAAGGCAACACTAATATGCAGCAAATTCCTCACTCAAACAGGAGAAAATTGAATCCTTTCTTGCCAGTGCAAGGAGGGGTTTATTTACCCCACCACAGTGACTTCTGTGGTCATAGAGCCAGCTCATTATATAAATGACTACAAAACATACATACCCAGCAATCCTCAGAGGAAACCAGAAATCATCAGTAACTGATGCATAGCTGAAAAAAAGAGCTGAATTTGTCCCCACAGGCATTATTTGTGCATTCATGCACTTAATATTTCACATCACATCTGACTGTTTGAGTAAATAAAGTGACATTTTGATTATGGAACATATTAGAGACTGAAAGTAGTTTTATTGATCTATCAAAACATTTGAAGGATTGATTACTACAGTTTCAAAGTAATTTCTTTCAATAGAGGTGTGGACACCAGACTGCTGTGGTCCATGGCAAGTAGGCAAGCACAAAGCCTGAATAGTCTCGTTTAGAAATGTGACTCTAAGACTCATAAGCAGAGAAAAGTTTGCATGTTAAGGAACCATTTCCCAATGTTTGCATTCTGCAGTGACGCAGCTCTCTTTTTATAGGGCCCTAAAAGATTCTTCCCTCATATTCTACCCTTGGAAATCTCAAGGGGAAAACAACGTAGCAACACTGAAAACCCTCTAGAATCCAATAATATACATCCAGTAATGAAACTAAACCAAACCCATTACAATCAGGTGCATAACAATAACCAGGCAATTTAAATAAGTCACTTCAGGCTGGCTTCACCAGTAATCCTCTTTCCCACCCATCACTTCTAAATGCAGCAAATGAGTGTTTCGGATCTCACAGTCATTTGACAGCCATTTGCTTTCCAAATCGTGCTGCTATTCATGCCTCACAATTTAAAGCCTCCTAAGGATCTCTAAAGATCCCAGAATAGTGGGAGGCAGAAAGAACGGACGTATCTTCAGCAATGCAATTTTATCACTGTGAGCCCTTAAAACTGTAGTCTCACCGTTATCAGACCCCTTAGTATAGTTACCTACAGAGCCAAGGGTGGGGAGAAAGTACAGAATAGAATGTAACAAAGAGCAAAACCCTTTGAGAGGTGTCACGGCCTTCGTATCGTTTAGAGATGAAGTTTTATAAGAACTGAAAGGGAAGGTTAAAAATAAAATAAAGGCTCAAGATCAGGACCCCTTATGAGGTGTATTAAGTAGCATTTCAGGATAGAAAAATGACATGAGGCAATCAGCAGGAAACAGACCAAAACATGGAACCAGAAATACAGCGGTCATGTCACATGCTTCTACAAATACCTGCAGCACAGAAGGGGATCTTGAGTTTCTCTGCAAGTTTTGGTTCACACTTTTTCACTCAGCTTCCAAAAGACAACAGAGAAAGAACTTCCTCTTGTAAAGAAAAAAACCTAAACTCATGGAATAGTAAGAAAGTGCAAAAGAGAATAACTAATACCTTTTCTTACTGTCAGTGTCACTCATCCTACAGGACAGAGAGGAGAAAAGTCCCTCCAAGTTGCAATCCTCACTCAGGCCTCCTATTCCTAGGACAACAGTGCTTTCTGTCATCCCTTTCAGAGGGCCAAAAATAAATCTTAAAGCTGACCTAGATGTAGCTTGGCATAAGGGTCCTATTTTCACTTCCTTTTCCTTGCATTTATGGCAACACAGTAAGACCTTCACATATAGACCTCTTTCCAAAATCTATGTCCAACCATTTTGTCAAGAATTTGAGATTTTTTTGGTAGTTTTTAGTTCTGAATCAAAAGAAAAGAGAGGAATCTTGAATATAACATTTCTGAAAGGGAAAAAAAAAAAAAGCGGTGATGGAATTTATGTCAGCTGAAGAGAGTTTTTCAGTGACAATAAAAACACAATTTTAAAGAAAATAAAATATATACTCAATTGTATTCTAAAAGGGAAAAATAATTTTAAATGTGAGGATAATCAGGAAGTTACCACAAGACTTGTTCTCCAGAAGCCTCAAAAGCAGAGAAAGTCAGCTTATTGTAATGTTGTCATTGCTCTGTGGCTCATTCTGATCCAGGAGTAGACAAGATAGCAATGCCCCCTGAATGTCCCATCACCTTGTGGGAGAGAAGCCATTCCCACAAGGAGAGTCATACCTACTGGGACCCTTCATGTGCAAAATTTTGTCAGCCCAGTATTCTAACTAAATAAAAAGAAACCCAAACAATTTACTTTAATGGACTACTTGAATATTTCTTTCTAGGGAAACAAAACAAAAAAAAACAAAAATACACTATCATTATCTAGTTCTAGAGGAAATAAAAGACCATAAGAAGGAAGGAAGAAAATTGTTCTAAGCACAAAGGGAGGAAAAAGAGAGGTGAGGAAGTAGCCCATCTAGAGTTCCCCATTGAGAATTAGAAAATTTATTTCATTTTCTTTAGCTTCCTACAGATAGTGGGGATCGGGAGAGTGTGTGTGTGTATGTATGTATGTGAATTTTTTTTTTTTTAATTGAAGTTCTCAAAAAAGTAGACAACAAAAACCACAACCCTAGATGCCAAATTCTTTTTCAATTGAGGTATAAATATGCCAAAAACAATCAAGAGTTTCCTGGCTTTAGTATTTTATTCAGCACATGATGTTTGAAGTTAAAATTCTACACTTTATTGAAAAGTTTTAGGCATTAACCCAAAATTCATTATCAGTATTTGATCTACATAGTACCAGATGTTTCCAACACTTAGGAAAGGTAAAGAAGGAAGCAGAATGGCACATAAAGCAACTGGAATGAAACATGTAAATTAGCTTCATTGTACCAAATGCATTAGTGTTCAGAGTGCATCCATCAGCAGTTCACTGGGCTAATGTGCTCATAAACTGCTGATGTGTGCTCAGGTCAGTTGGTCAGATCGTGGTGCTAATAATGCCAAGCTTGTGGGTTTGATCCCCATATGGGCCATTCACTTCAGAGCTGGACTTGGTGATCCTCTTCCAACTTCTGATTCTGTGATTTTATTCAAGAAGGACCAGGAATAATATTTTTAATGAAAAGAGCTTTGTCTAACATCCACTACAGAGAGATCATGCGAATCTACTAAACCTTTGGTTCACATGAGCTAGATAGTTTATAGCTGAGTCAACCTAGTCTTTTAAAATAGAGATACATCCTCTGACACACAGTGAAATATCTATCACTGGTTTCTTGTTCTAAACACCCTTTAAGTTAGGCTATGAACACCTATTCTATTCTCTAGAGATTAAATAAGTAGATAAATGTATTCATTGTTATATATTGTAAACAAGAATGGTTAGTCCATTGTTTTGTCTAAAGATATTTCCAAAGGAGATAATTGCAAGTGCCTGAAATTACCACCCAGAGAGCATAAGATAGGAATGATCAAAGATGACTCACCCCTCCACACTACAGAAGCAGTGTTATCACTCTGGTCGTGAGGCTGGAAAAGAACATTCAGTTTAAAAATCCACTGCAAATTCAATAAGGAGTCCCACAAATCCATTAGAATATTAACTGTAGTCCTTTCAGACAGTCTACCTGTGCATAAGGTCCAGGCCTGTATCAGCGCTGCTGGTTGCAATTTCAATTGACCTTACTTGTTCTCTGCGTTTCCTTCTAGAGAACCTTGTCACATAATCTTTTTCCGCCTCTGACTGATGTGCTTTTAACTAAATGGGTTCTTTGTGGTCTTCAGCAAGATTTCATTTTCATCAGTTTCAATAAGCTGGCCCCTTCAAAATGTATTGACGTTCGTACTTCCCCTGTCAGACATCCCCGTGTGAACGGCCCCTCAGACAGCTGAGCTGCAAAGACAGAACTGCTGAACACAGAATCTGTCGCCCAGAAGGAGATGTTTTAAGACTCTGAACATTTACTGTACCATCAATCCAGGTTTTTAATGCGGTCTCAATATTTTTTTTTAACACCTATTTCAGTAATTCTTTAAACCCAGTGTACAGGATAGTTTTGAGGGAGCTAGAGCTGGTTTATCAGTCATAGCTGCCAGGATAAGGACTACAACCAGAAAAACAAAGTGTGTGGCCAAAGTATTTCTTGCCACAAAAACTGTAGTCTAAGAGCCAGGAAAAAAACACCAATTTGAACAACCAGGACAGGCTAAAATCTGTGCTGATTTGCAGTCAAAGTGCAAGGGCTGGAAGCATACCCCATCCACCTGAAAGGTGGTATTTCCATGCTGTGATCGTTAGACATCACTAAAACAAGGTAAATTACCTCCAGACCTTCATTTGATCTCCAGACCTTCATTTCTTATCCACAAGCCAAGTCTTAGCATCTTCAAAGTGCTCCAAAGACATTTAATATTTGCAAGTTTGTGTTCCCCAAGTTCAAGCCAAAATGAAATTGAGATTCAAAGCAAGGTTTCAGCATCCAGAAGTAAGAACTGGGAACTCTTTGGACTGGGCTTAGTAAGAGAATTTATCCCTAGGCTGGTCATTAAATTAAGGAAACTCTTTATTCTGACACCTAAAAAAAGGAAGACATCTCACAAAACCATCCAGTTCTTCTGTGAGAAATAGGACACTGGTTTAAAGTGGTAGCTAGAAGAGGAGAAAAGTAGACCATTAACATTTGTTAGTCTAATTGAAATCCAGAAATGAGAACTATTTTTTTCCGTCTGTAAAAATTTAAAAACTGCTCTAAACAATAATAAAATTCTCCTAAATATAAGCATCCTAAATGAGCTACATAATGTTCCATGTCATAATCACCACTGCAACAAGAAATTGCTCAAATCGCTTTTGAGCCAGATTTGTCAGTCATGCTGCTCTGTGCTCTGAGTAACAATGATCTGTGCAATTAATATTAAACCTTCCAAGGCAGCTCTGAGTTCTGAAGTTCTATGTGCTTCTGTCATTGCAGAAACGAAAGCAATATTAGAGTGTAATATAGAGCATGCATGGGAAGGAGAGAAGGAAACTGGGGTGGGAGGAGAATAAAAAAAAAAAAGAAAAAAGTGTTTTGCAGCCAAACAGAAGCCAGGAACAGTAAGATAATTAGGATTGTTTTTTACAAGATTGCAACAGCTTGAATTGTTCCCCCCATTTTATGTTTAATTACAGTTTTTATTGCACTCATAAGAAATTCAGCTGCTGAAATAATCTAAGGAGCCAAGAACAAACCATTTCTCCTCCATTCTCAGAATCTTTCAGCTCAGCCATTACATACCCTCTCTTTGTAAAACAAAGATGGAACAAAGCACTATTGCACTCTTATTTATGTTAGATTCTTAGATGTCATTATTATTCTCAGTCCTCACGGAAATCCTAGGATAAGAGATGAATGAAGGAGACACAGGGGCATAAAGACGACAGAGATTTTTTTTCTCTGCATCTTGCTGTATCTCTCCATTGCAAAATTATCACTTACATCGATAAAACACACATCAGGCGATAATGAATGTATAGAGACATTGCAGAGGGAAAAATCAGAACTCCGATACATATGAAACATCAGTTTCCTACATATGCTCAAAATTGTACACCGTATGCTGAAGCATCTGAAGAGACATTAACTCACTGGAAATGTAGAGAAGGGAGAGGAAGGAGTACCTACAATGCCATTCCTAAAGAGCACTCCAATCTGCTAAATACTGATTAGCATTAAGCCTTAAAGCACAATATCCAGCGCAATATAAAACTGCAGGTACTTAATATCTGTGACCAGATCAAGAATTAAGTCTGTACACTGCCAAGCAGTGTATGGGAACAAATAGGAGGCCATTGAACAGGCTGCATGCACCTGTCACACAGTATTTTCAGGCTTTGAGCTACAGCCCTGGCCCGTGTGGTCAGTCATACTGAAATCAATATAATTTATATCAATAAAAGTTAGTGGACTGGGCCAGTCATAGGCCAATGGCAGGAAAACTGATTGCAAAAGCAGTCCCTTGCATTCAGGCTATGCAAACAAGACTTTTCTTTCAGGAATTCTGGGGATACAGTTGGAAAAGGGAAAAATGAACTCTCCTTTAGACTGAAAGTTAAAACTCAGCTTGAAGGAAAGACACATACACTAATACACTACAACTTAGAGGGAATTTAATTTCTCATTACTGACTCTATTCTTGTCTGCTGCTGTCTTCTTCATAACATTCCCCTCTAGTCTCAGATTTCCCAATGAAAATGAATAATAAAACTATTTTTCTACAGAAAAATGTCAATGAAACACTCAGAGTAGCTGAGGCATACAGGAGGAATTTTACCTACAATACCTTCACAAGAAACTATCTTATCCAAACCGACAAATATTCCATTTTAGCCTGATTTAACTTTAGCTTTTACCAGAATTCAGCTCAAGAGAAGAGTCTCCAAAGACATACACTTAACAAACAAACAAACAAACAAACAAACCAACCCAGGGGAAAAAAAGGAGCCCAAGTAAATAAATAAAAAGCCATTTTTCCACTATGACTGAGGAAACAGACATAGCAAAATTTGTAAGTGAAATAAAAAAAATAGAAGTTGAATGAAAAATCAGTGTTCATTATCAGTAGAGTGCAGAACAGAACATCAGCTACAGAAAATGAAAAGATGCTCAGTTCTTCCTTCAAGATCAGGCACTCAAGGAGAGAACTATTCAAAGTTTTCTAACAACCTTAGCATTGTCTAGGCAGTTTGGGAAATAAGGAAAAAAACACTTATAGGTTCTGTGATTACTTCACGTGTCTTTGACCATCAAAAATGGGTACATTCCAGGAGAAATAGCTCAGTAAGTAATATTTAGGCATGAAAATAGAAGTTTGATCAAACTGGCCTTCTGAACATTTTCAGCAGAACTCAGGTTCAGCTGTCCCCTGGAACACGAGCAGAAGTCTTTTGGTGAGAAGCAAGGTTAGCCATATGCGTGAGGCTTGACTTTTTACCTTTGAATGGTCTAGACAACTGACTGAGTTTTCCAAAGACTGAGATGGTTAAGAAAGGGGCAGAAAACCTGATTATTCTTTGGAGAATTTTCAGAGCACTGTTAGTAATGGTCAGCTTTAACTTAAGACAGTCTATCTCAAACAGTGTTTGGCAGAATGAAAAAGAAAAAGAAAATTATTGCCTACCCCTTAACTAATGGCATCAGCATTTCCAGTCCTTGGCATTCATCTCTCTGCATTTTTCACTTTCCCGTAGCATCTGCAGGCACACATTGAAATAGCGGAGTTTAAAAACCAGCGATCTCATCCATTATCCCACCCGGCTGTGGGGTTAGTTCATATTTACAATAGCATTGTATTTTAACACCCTTACATATCAGAGGCTGTCAAAGCAAATTGGGGAACAAACATTAAAGAGGAAGAAAATTCAAGTGGTGCCCAGAAAAAAATTTCTGAGTCTGAAGAAGAAAGCATAACTAATGGGTATATAAATTGGAGACGTCACAGCAAGTCTAGTTCAGCCATTCAGAGAGTTGCACTGTTCAAGCCGTGCAGTCTAGTGACAAAATCAGAGTGGTCCTCTGGGCATAAAATCTTCCACTGCCTATGTGATAATACCTCTGATCTTCCTGTTGATCATTTCAGATTTTATCTCCTCAGTACATTTTATTAATCTTGGATTTCTGGAAGAAATGGAGCAGAAGGCGGGATACAGCCTCATACTGAGTGAGGCAATGACACGTTTAATCAGCTGTACAACAAAACACATGAGCATGACTGCTGCAGCCAGCTCCACTAAGGTGGAAAGCAAGCATCCCTCTCCATGCCCCAGAACACCTGTATGCTTGGGGTACGGCATGAGTCAGATATAAATCTGATTCAAGGAATTCTCATCAATGAACAGAAGAATACCAAGGTTCACTTTTTCAGCATTATATTTACTTTTGCCTGTGAAGATATTAAGTATGAGATATCATTTTCAGCTTACTCTGTTATACCTGTAAACTTAGAGCCTGGTTAAATCTTGGTTACAATCACTTGTGTATGTAGGTCTCCTGGGCCCATCGATAACCATCAAGAAGCAGCCACCACTATCTATCTCAAGTCTCTTATCATTTATAATGGCTGCTTATCAAAATAATATCTCTTTCAAAATACACTTATAAAAGAATAAATTATAACTTATCCAGCTCTCAGTATATTCACAAGTAAGATAGAACAAAATGCCAAATTCTTTTTGACTCTGTTTAGCCTTTGCATTTGACTTACAGATACAGATTTCTCTTGGTAACTTGCCACTCAATTTCATTTTCCTGGACATTAGTAGAATCTGTTAATAGCTGAACTCTTGCTCATATGCTTAAACCTTCTGCAATGTCATAATATCTAAACTTTTCTTAGATTAAATATCACTACCTTTTATGTCCCATAAGAATTTTTAAAATCAATAATTAATAAATAAGATTATGAGAAACCCGAGCTTCTCAGTATGCATTAACTTTGTACAGATCTAAATTCCTTTAATTGCTTTAAACTGGGAAGAAGATGGAATATAAACTCTATAAGTATCTGGAAGGATTTTTCAACAGGCTTTCATTTATACTTACACAGAGCTACTGATGAATTTTTCAGCAAGGCATACACTAGTTTCAGAAGGCCCAAGGAAAAGTTAATTTTCTGATAACTCCTTGGCTATATTAACTTAATGAGTCACAGCTTTCCCTCCCCTTCTTTTAGCTTCTCAAAACAAGTCTGGAGCAAAATACCCTCCTTGCCGTAAAATAGATGTCTGGAGGTCCTGTGCTTTACTTACTAGAAGTAGCTCCTACATATCTTTAAAACCTGGGAAAAAAACCCAATCAAACACCCCTTCCCCCCCACCCAAAAAAAAACCCCATCAACCAAAAACCCCCATAGTTCAACTGACATAGCTATAGAGCAAGAGTGTTGCTTTTCTCTCTTCCTGAGACTCACCTCCAACAGGATGCTGAAGGCAGCAGAGATCCAAGTAAAATCTAACAAACCACTTCCCAGTCACCCATCTCTTTCCAGTCAGACATCAGCCAATGTCAGCCTTGCCTTTGTGCCATGGTGACGCTTGACTAGATACAGAAGTGAGTGGGGAATGGTGTTGTTCTGAAATTCACTCTGTCTTGTCCTCTCCACTTTTCCTATCACAGAGATTATTGACTTTCTTCCCCTTCCAGAACCGTATTCTGACTGGGCACGATACAAAGTTAAGGCAACTAAACCAAGGAACAGTCTCTGTGTACTCATTTTCAGTAAGGATTGCACAAAGCTGTTGCAGGGAGGAATAAAAATTAATTTGCTAGAAATTCATTTGCATTCAGTGCTTCCAGGATGAAGAGAAGAATAGGGGAGCATATCTTGGCAAAAGGGTGCCAATACCCTCTGTTCCTACTGCTGTTCCTAACAAAGTCTCCCATGTGTCTCAAAAGTCTGCCCTAAAGAAGGAAATTAAACTCTGGGACAAAACTGGTGTTTGAATTTCCCCTTTCAGTACGATAATTACATTTTTTACAGTTGATACACTCAAGAGAACATTCGAATTGGTGAGAAAAAATGGGGCATTATGCACTGGTAATGCATTGAAAAGCAAGAAAGGGCAGTTTGGGATTACTGGTGCATTATGCAACCCAGATAACTTTGGGTATAACATAGTACACTTTGTTGGGTTTATGGTGGCTTTTGTGATAAAGCATCTCATCTTCATGAGGGGATATGAGAAGCTGTCACACGTGCCCTTGTAGCTAGGAGCGATAAGGAAGAGACACTGAGCAGGAAGTAGGACTTTCTTCTTCTTAGAAGGAGGGTGTTAACTTGTACCACATATCCTTGGACATTTGGGGTGTGCAAGTCAGTAACAGGGAATTTTGCTATCCAATTTGTTGCTGATGACTGTAAAAATAATTCCTCTAATTTAGCCAAAGAAAATGTCTATGTTAGAAAGCTGGAGATAAGTTGCTTGGCTTCTTGTGGCATGAGACTTATACGTGAAGGGGAGGATTTGGAGGGAGATGAAAAGAATAAAAAATACAGTCTGAGAGAAGGACTTTCTCTTCCTCAAAAAAAACCAAACCAAAACGAAAAACAAAAACAAACAAACAAAAAAGAAAACCAACCAAACAAAAAAGAAACCACCAACAAATCCCGCTAGATATATTTAGGCAAACAAACAGACACAAAAACAACAAAGAAAAAACAACGTAAAATAGAAACCCAGGCTCTGTAACTGAATTCAGTTATGTCAATTTTAACATTAATTTGCTCACAAATGAGCAATCATGCTAAAGCACTGTTGAAGTGGGTTTTGTAGAGGATTAATTCTTTTAGTTTACATTAGCTTTCCCACTACTTATTTGAAAGAAAAAAAATTAATAATTTTAACCAGCAGTCTTTTTTAACCAACATTTAAATTAACCCCGGGTGCTTTGCAAGTACTGAAGTCTTTGTAAAAGATACTCTTCACTGCAACACTGGACTTCCACTCCTGAGAGCCATGAGTGTTTCGTCAGTTGTTCACTTCTGAAACATCACGTCTCCTGTCTTCTCCTTCAATATCCTGATAATGGGCAATAGCAGATAACAATTGCTCCCACTTTGACCCCACTCCCCTCAGCACCACCAGTTTCTTCTTTCCAGCTTATAAGGGAAGAACATGAGAAGTCTTATTAAAGGACATGAGAAGTTTGCAAGCTGTAATTATTCTATTTCAACAAAAGCTACTTTTTGCTGATTTTCTGGGCAAAGCAATGTTGAAAACAATGGCAAGAAGTCTTGAAGCAACTCCTGCAGCCTGTCTCTGTTTCAATAAGGTAGCAAAGAGGCTCGTTATCTCTTCTTTGACAAGATCATATTGTACTGGTACAGTTTTTCAGTACCGGAAAACAACTTCCAAACACATGAGCTTCAAACCTGAAAAAATTTGAACAATTTAAACTACTATTGGGAACTCAAGTAGATGACCAACACGAAATAAAATTGCTTCTCTCATCAAAACCCTGCCAGATCTACATACTGTCGTGTAAGCCTGCTCTAGGCACAAAGCCCTAACTGGCTAATCCTGCAGAATCAGATAAGATAATAGAAAAGTTAGGCACGGTCTGTCCTTTGGAACAACAGCATTGCTGTGAAAATCTCCATTGGTCCCACTCGAAGAAAGGTAGCTAAGTCTGTGAAGGTTACACATGTGCCATGATGAGTAAATTACAGGTAGAGCAGGATTGTATTACTCCTGATTAAAATAATCCATCCTGATATTCAATGTAAGGACTGAGATTAGACTGCTGGTGGACAAAAAGCTTCCATGCACCTAGTTTTAAGCCAATGAAGAGTGTGCCTACAGCTTTTACAAGCATAAGAGCAGTCTGGTTCTCTTCACATATCTAGGTTGGATTAGTCTTCAGTTTTAAAGAAATGTATAAACTCTAGGCAAAATCAATTCTTAATTTCTTATCTCAGGTTGTACTGGCTGCCTAAGTCAGAAGAAAAGGAAAACAAAAGAAAAGGCTCCAAAAATTCGTACTAGAAAGAAACAAGCTCTCTTCTTTTAGGCTATGGGTTACAATCCAGCCTGAATCAGTACTTAGAATAACATAAACCTTTAGGTTGGGATCGAGTGGGATGGTCACAAAAGCAGTGTGAGCTCCTTCTTTGCTTCTTCTCTGAGAAATGAAAGCCAGGATCTGACTCATGGACAAAGAGAAAGCTTCAGGTAGTCAACAGTTTTTCTGACTGCTGCCTCACTGGCCATAGGTGGGCAGTTATAGGTGTGCTCTCCCAGCTGCACAGTGCTGACCATACACCTCTTATGGCAGCACGTGCAGCAGGGGTTTCTATCTGACCAAGCACATAAATTTTTGAGGTTGATCCTCTGCACCCTGTAGGTCAGCCCCAAAGGTAAAAGACAAGCAGAAATTGACAACTATAGACTAGGTAAAGCAGCTGAGTGAAACGAGAATTTTTCCAGAAGGCAAATGATCTCCCCAAAGCATTCCTAAATCACTTTTTCCAGAAGCTCTGGGATGGCTGCATTTTCCCTCCTCTGCCCTACCCCAGGCTTCTTCTCTAGCTATGCGGAGGATATAATGCAATCAATGTGATGTTTTGTCAACAGTATAAAACTCACATTTAAAAAAGTAATGAAGTAAAAAGAAGTTTCTTTTCTCTAATAGCATTAAAGATTTGTTTCCAGGCAGACTGCAGGTGTCAAGCACAGGCAGATTTAGAAAAACTTGTAATATCTTCATGCACCACGTCTTCCAGGGAACGAAGTCTTCCCTCCAGATGACAGCAATACCACTACAGTGTCACATGCTTCTTTCTACTTGATCAAACCTGGTGACATTTACAGAACCAAATAGAAATACCTGAGCAGCTCAAGGAAAGACACATCCTTTATGTTAGTAGAACCCAATTAGATACTCTGGGAACTGCTGTCTGCAAAAAAATAACAGAGTACCAAAACATGCACTAGGAGAAATAGTCATGCACATGACAGCGCATCATCTGGATGCTCCTGGAGGCAGGAGCAACAGGGGAATAACAAATACAACTGCAATGAAGATTCAACACATCAGAATAATATGTGGATAACCAAATGGAAACACAGAATAGGGCGCATAATGGTTGAAAGCTTTCCCTTCGACCTCTCTGGTTCTCTTCATTTTCTCTGTACATTTGTGGAGAAGCAAGACAAGGTCCACAAAAAAGGAATAGGCTACATCAATAAGAACTGATGACTGTGAGCTGCCCTATTAGGAGAAATAAGGACATTTTTCTATATCTGACAGGCCTGTTTTGACCTTCACATACGTTACCTTCCTGAAATCCCTGATGTAATAAACCAATAGTCACCTGTCAGAAGTGTCAGTTGATAGGACAAAGTTACTGCCTGACCGAAGAAAGCGACTTTCATTTCACAGACAGGAGATTGTTAGGGTTTTAGTCAGTACTTCACAAATGAGCCCTGCCGCTCTCTGGGGCTCATTTAACTATCGGAAAATGTAGCCCTATGCATGTGCATGCAAAATCATATAATTTCAATATTTAGCCTATTTGGAAATTTTCTGTTCCAGAGAATAATAAGGAGCACAGCAAGTCCGCAGCTACTTGTCCTGGTTATGTGCACGTTTTAAAGCTGGTCCATTTTTTCTAGTGTCATTTGGAAAAGAACTGCAGACCCTTGCTCCCACCTGGGTTTTTAGACTTGGCAAGTATCTCAACGCTCTCTCTGGGCTCCAGCTCAGTGCCTCTTTGCTGGCAGTGTGCAATCACTCTGTGCAGCTGTTTTCTCCCCACTGTTTGTCAGTACACGCGCTCTGGGCTTCCTGCTGCCATCTGGCAATCAGTGTGAGATCACAGCTCCTGCTCCCATGAGGAAGGAACCACAAGACAAGGTCACAGATAAAACAATATCAGAATACACAAACCTTTGTGTAGCTGTACCACATTCTGTTTGGCATTCCTGTGACCCAGTTTTTACCTATTTGTAACAATTCAAGCAATGATTTTGCTTCAGTAGATAAGCATGAAATGAATTTTTCACAGTTGTTTACCAATACCACAAAACCACACAGCTCAGGAAGTCTTGTAGGTCCTAATGCAAGTCAGTTCATTTGTATTTAATCTTTGTCAGATGATTTCATCTAACATCAAAACAACTGCATAGAATATTTTTATTTATTCAGAAATGAATGAACTGGTGTCTTCCTTTTGCTTCTTCAGAGTCTAACAAGTGTATTTCTGCTCTGGTTTCTTGAAGTGTTTGAAGGACATTACATCTCTTTTAGCATTTCCACTACAACCCATTTCTTACATACCTCACATATTTTGCACAGAATTACAAGATCACTGAGTCTGGATGAGATTCCTGGACATTGTTTTGCACAGATAGATAGGGATAATATAGGAATAAAAACAAAACTGGCAAACTGATGTACAAAGGAGAGATTTTGGTACCTTTACCTTGCAGCAATCTGACATAATCACTAGGGTGAAGGGACAGGTCAGTGTCATTTAGGCTGTCTGGACCTGACGAGGTCAAGAGGCAATCAAACCACCAAAAGGCTGGGCTGAGCAGTTTAAGCTGTCGAAGACAAATGTGTACAAGAGTGTGTTTTAGAAACAAAACTTCTCATCCAGTCTTTCATGTACTTCATCTTAAATTATCTTTAATGAAAGCTAGAAAAACAAAAACCCGCTAACAAACAAAATAAGCTTTTTCTAATTGGTTCTAGACAGTTATTTTCTTGCTATGCAGTTGCTAAAGAATGGCAGAAAACAGTGAAGTCTTTCTTTGCTGTGTGCAGCACATTCAGAATTTTTCACAATATACAGTACTCTCACCTAAGAAAACTTTTTCTCACAGTAATTTTCAATGAAACTCTGTACAACTTCTTCCTTAAATAAAACTGATCTGTCAACTTTTTATCTAGTGTAATGGAAAATTCAGATGAGAGAGCCAAAGCTTTTTAAAATTGTCAAGCATCTTCTCCCCTAAATGTAGAGTAGTCATGGAAGCTATTATTATACTGCATGGCTGAAATACTTTCTTGGTTGAATGGAGTTTTCTTAATAGTTTGTGGTCATATTCAATTCCTAGTTCACTGTTCTTCCAGGGATATCAGGCTCTTCATCAAAGTAAACATGTGCAGTTTAGACACTCTTTAGAACATACGTCTTTCCCTGTACTCTTTATTAATGCCTACTTATAAAAAACTTTATAAATATGTCGAGTCTCTGTAATTTTATGAAGGCACATATTCACTCTCAGAGTCGAAAACATCTCCTCTCTGTTTATTTTTATTTTTTTGAAAGGACTGACTCAAAAGGAACCCAGTCAAGACTGTATAACCAAAGCCACATATAAGATTCAAACCTGAGTAGCCCCTTTGAACAGTGAAGACATTCAGAGTCTTGAATATGGTACTGATTTCTCCACTAGAAACTGCATATGCCAAAACTTGAAAGAAACCAGCCAGCATCTGGACTTGTTTCCCTGAATTATCCTGAGCCTGCTCTTTCTGCGTACATTTGATTCTGGTGCTGCAACATTATTAGTGCAAATCATCATCCACACAGACACATCACTGGTGTGATAAGAGCTATGATTAAAAACAGAAGTCTGAGGAAAGGAGAGGGAGAATTTTTTTGCCAGATAATGTTATTATATGGTTTCATCACTGCCACAGAATTTGTCCTATATATCATACAAGATGATGAAGCCAGAAGAACTCCCTGCAGCCAAGACCTGGCAACAGGAATTTACACAAGCCCTCAAGAGTAATGAGGGTCAATTTACTTTATATTTCCCTGGGAAAATAACCAAGATTCATCACATATATATATTTTATCATGTTTAACATATTTTACTGCAAGACAGAAATTTTGTAAATATATTTCCCTCCTCACAGTATTCTGCTAAATTTAACTTTGACCTTAATCAAACCTGAGGCTGGAGTTGAAGAAAAGGCATAGCATTTTATCACACATGATCAAGTGTGTGCGCAATTGAGTTTGGTGCTTAGCCACTAGGGACAGATGTCAGGAGAACCTTAACATGACTTTCATCACTGTGCTGAAGCAGGCAGAAGGATTCCCACCTTCTCTTGGTGGGAAGGGCAGTTATAAAAACTAGGTCAAAAGAGGAAAGCGAAATAAGAGAGAAAAAAATCAGAAAATAAATATGTTTAAAGATTGACAGTTTTCAGCCCTATAGCAACATAAAGCAACAAATACACACAAAAAACTCTTTTAGTTAGCAGTGTTATTTTCTCTTGGGCCAAAATGTAACAGTCCTCACATACATAAAGGCATTTAGCTGTCTGAAATCATTTTCACCTCAAAGGATGCTGACAGCTCAGATAAGGTACCTTTTGAGATCCACTATAGGGCTCACAGTTTTACCTTTCATCGAAAACCAGAATTTGCCACAACAGCACTATGTTGCTGATAACCTATTTAGGTAATAAGTAGTATTCAACATCCACTTTTATGGAAAACAAACTTAAAATTTAGCTTACCCAAAGCAAATTTACTTCTTACTTTTTGTATCATCCTACCACAGGCTGTTTTCCACTTACCATTGCTCCTAGTATATTTTATGTTCTTCTTGAGGAACAACTTGTTGGAACCAAGAGATTATGAAAAAGTTTATGTACATGCCCTAGAGGAATATAGAGGGACTCTTGCCACAGTAATCACTGAGAAAACCTTGAGAGCTTTTAAGAAGATTCTCCTCAGATGACTTAAGTACTTTCCCTTCCCCCTGCTTTTTTCTTTTAATAGTCATGCAGTTTGGTAATCCTGATTCACTGAATTTTTCAGGGGCAGATTTTTTTCAGATTTGGCAGTTCTCCTAGATTACTTTTACCAGGCCATATAAGACAAAAGTAGAAGAGCAAAGTGCCTAGCTGGCCATTCCTTCACCTGGACTTACGGAGATGCATTCTTTATAGATGCAGAAACATGTGGGGTCGTCCCTCCCTAAATGTACAGTATAAACACAGGGCAAACTGAAATGTAAACAATTATGCTTTAGTATATGCAACATAGTGTGTGCCCAAATACGGCATATATGGACTGTCTTCTACCAGCTTGGAGTTATTTTTGTATTGTTGCCTTTTGCCTAAGTGAATAGGCAGTTACTCAACAAATAGAAAATATAGCCTTGTATTAGAGAATCTAATTCCCAAAAAAAGCACGGAACATGTGAGTTCCCATTTAATTTCAGAATATGAAACAATTAAGAAATTCAAAGAACAAAGCTAGGGAAGAGGGGAATGTAAAGCTTCACTTCCATAATTTTTTTTGTTTAATTAAAAGAAATTAATATAAAATACACAATAGCAGCTCCACTATGTCATATTCTGCTGAAGAAAAATGAAAGATGGAGTTAGTTATATTCACTGGCAACACTGTCTTAAAAAAATTACAAGCAAGAACTAACATCTTCAAAAGTGTTTTTTCTGCACAGTGAAAAATTATCCATCAATCTCCTTGTGATATTTTCTGCAATGGTGCTGGCTCACTACTCTCACATATTTTATGCAATAGTTAGGGAATAAAAAAAACCAAACCAAAACGCACCCACACACACCTCCAAAAATCCCCTGAGCCCAACCAAACAAAAAAGCACCAAAACCCAATATATATGCATTTTTGAATAAATTTATCTATAAAACAGAGATATTTCTGAATTAGTTACCTTCTGTGAACAAGACACTCACCTGTTTCATGCATGCAAGTGTGTATGAAAGACCAAGAGCCATTCACTGTGGATCCCAGCACCAATTAAAATTGCAGTGCTGGTGGCTACAAAACTACAGATGTAAGCATTAATTTGATCTGCTCACTGATATGAAACCCATTTTTACTTAACCATGAGCATAGAAATATTGATTTGTTGTTCATGAGTTATGCTTTCACTGTGAAATCTGAAGTCATAGTTGTCAGCCTGGAACAAATTAAGATGTTAAATTGCATCAGCAGTTCTTGTGTGTCTAGACAAATGAAAGAACAGGCTATTACAAGGTGGCAATGCTATCCAAACTTTAATCCTTATGTTAGAGTAATTTTATAATATATATTGTCAAACGTAAGTCTGCCGAACTGCCAAATCTTCCTTATAATAGAACTTATTAAAACAATTTCCAAAAAGAGTTAAATATAAAGTACTCAGTGGTAATAAATGTCTCTGCTTTAGTTGTATGACGGGGAGATAAGCAGTAACATTAGACCTTAATCCAAGAAATTAACAACAACCAGAATTTAAAGAAAAAATGTAATAGTCAAAAATCAAAATATTCTGTTTGGTTTAACATCACAAAATGTGAATTATCTACCATGTCTCTTTAAAAATTAGATTTAGAATATATGAAAAATTAATTGCTCATTATTCATTGATTTTATTCTGATCAGAAGTGTGGGGGGTGTGGGAGGAGAAGTTAAAAATAGAGCAAGTTTCTGTGAACACAGTGGAAACAGAATTAGGATAGAGAGACTCTACACCACTAGTGGATCCAGACAACCTAAAAAGTGAGAGGGTCATTGCGAGAGTGTTATCATCATATAAATTGTCAAATTAGAAGTCAGACAGTAGCAACACCCATTTCCTTTCTTCTGTGCAACAAATAAATGGCCATTTCTGGACAGCAATGCCTACCATCCTGCTTAGGTATACAGCAGACTAAAGGATGTGTGGACCCAGAAGCTAGGACCGTACTCTTGCTCTAGGTAAAATCCCTTATATGTCAGCATATCAAGATTAAAATATGATGCCAAGACAAAACTGCAGGGTTTTTTGTTTTGGTTTGGTTATTTTGATGATTTAATGTGGGGATTTTGTTGCTTTGTGATTTTTTTTTTCAGAAGAAACAATCACATGCTTGTTTTAAAAATGAAAGATGCAGTCTTTGTAGTAATTAACAACCTCATTCTTCAGATGCAGAAAGAAAAATTAATAAATAAAACGAATTGAAAACAACCCATAATTATACATACTCTATCATTATTGCCAGAAAAGCTGAATTACCTTCAGGCCAGTACCAAGTGGGCTTCAGCGGCTACAAAAAGTGGTGTGTGGTCATCAGAAACAGGGGACCAGGAAAAAATTTTCATTAGCCTTTCCATGTCTTTTTCTGAAAGAACAAAACTAATAGCTCAGTCATGTGCTAATACACTACAACACTGATGGCCAGTAAAGGAGTATGCTCTGGACAACCAAAGCACATAGATTACAATTCTCCTAGGAACCTAAAGAAAGTTCCTTTTATGGCCCCTGAAAGGCACTGAAAATATTCCTTCTCCTGAGTGACTTCCAAGAAATTCAGCCCTTTCTTCCTCAGCTTCTGGATTGCATCGTGATGTAGTATCACGACCAAAAGATTCCAACATAATGTTATTCCAGGACAGACCCCCTCACTGGTGATTTTACAACATCAAATTTCTGTCTTCGCTTTAGAACAAAACAGAATCTCAGAGCAGCACATACAGAGGTTTTTAATTCAGTGACATTCACAATTACGCAACCCTCTCCCCCTTTTCAACAGAGGAAGAAGCAATGAAATATTAACATGTTCTGTTGCAGCTGTGCCCTTAGAAGTCAGTGTCTATCCCTAATTACCACATTCTGCCCAAACAAATAAAATAACAGAAAACATTTAAAAAATCTGATAGTCACAGAAATTGTGGAAGATAAAATATTTGCAAATAAGCTGGAGTGTTAAGATGTTTGCCTTTCTGATTGCCAGCAGCATAGTAACCTTTAATTGATCTTTTATATTAATTTTCTTGTAAATATAATTTTCTTCCTGAATGATCCAAAAACTTGACACTGTTGGTCTTCATCCAAACAAAACTAAGAACAATAAAAAATGTAAACACACCATTTCTTAGGTTGTTTTACCATTTGATTTTCACAAACATTCCTTTGGATAACAAACATTTAAATCCTTCTCAAACTCAGTTCTGTCAAAATTATTCTTCACAGATTATTGCTTTTTTCTCTTTCTTTTTATGGTTTATAAAATCATGCTGCCAGATCCAACAAGCTGACACCCTTGGCTGCAGCCACAAGCAAGAACTTGATTTTCATTTAGCTCTTCACCAGAAAAAGAGACAGACCATTCAAGGTTAGAATAGAAGTGAGAAAGACCCAAGTCAGGCTACATAATAAAAGATATATACAATTTATACTCTACCAGCTTACAAAAAGGAGTCCTATGATCTGGAAGTAAGTCACAGGGAGGGGAGGACAACACACTGCAACAAAGGAAACTGTTATTTGCAGCCCCAACTCTGTTTGGAGAACATGCCCCCATTAAATGTCTTGTATGACTTCCCTCTTCGCGTACCTGAAGTTCTCACGATTTTGCTAATCTTCAGGAACTGAATGCAGTTAGCAGACAACAAGGTCTTCATTTCCACGACCTGAAAATCATATTATTTTTAAAAAGTCGTACATAAAAAGCAGCCCAGCAGTTGGGAAAAGAACAATGTTGCTCTATTTATTTGAGGTTGTCGTTTGGCACTTTTTTTTTTTCCTGATATTTTCCATTAATTAGAAATGCCCTGAAATTATAAGATAATTCGGGAAAGAAATAAATCTATGATATTTATTTTTGGATTTGAGAACCAGAGGTCAGCTGAGTATCACTCATGTTTCTACAGTGAACCTATACTTGCAGAGCAGGAATTTAAGTTTGCTACGCTTTGCTAATCTTTAGCCAAACTTGCAGTTAGGAAGGAAAAATAAGAAGAAGATAAAAGAGAACAATGAACAGAATAAAGGTGTTCATTCCCAAGATGGAAACAATCACGTTTCATCTTCTTATCTGAATGTCATTTTAAAATCTGCATAACAAAGGTTGTCCTGCTGAGAATCTTTTGCTCCTCAAGGAATTGCGAGTTTTCTTTTCATACTCACTACGCTACAGCAGCTACTATAGAGAGACAGTTCCTATTTTGATGGAGAGGCACATCTACAGAGTCAGAAAAAGCCCAGAAAGGTGTGTGAAGGGCTCAATAACACAGCAACATGGAAACCCCCAGAAAACCTAAGGGTTCCTTAGAGATCATACATAGCTGAAAAAGGTTATACGAGTTTTATCTAACCTGAGCTAAGGCTGAGCTAGAAGCTGAGGCTCTGCTTCTGGGGTTTTTTTGATGGCCGTTTTGTTATTCCTAGCAAAAATTATGCATCAGTAAACATATCCCACCAGATGCAAAATAAAGAAAGATATTATTTAACAACAGCAACACTGAAATAAAGCATCAGAAAGTTTTTGAAGTTCATTTATGTTCATGCATCATACAGGAAAAGAAAACCCCAAACAACCCAACATCTGCTCTCCGTAGATTAAAATACTGATGAAATAATCAGTAACATCCTTAACTATTCAGTCTTTTGCTGCACTAGTACATTAATAGGAACTGCAATATTGATATTTGTGATGCTATTGTAACCCCAAATTTTGGACTTCATTCTCTTCCACAGAACAGTTAGAGTCCAGGGCATGGACTCAAGACTCTAGATGCAGTGTTCAGTATTTCTGTCAACTTCTTGTGTGACATTACTCAGATTGCTTTATCCCTCTAGGTTTTCTCTATATATCAGAGTCATTATTCTTTCCTCTTGCCATTTATTGTTTATAGATCACTCCATTTCATAAAAACTGATCATCTTTGCAACAGGAAGCTTAACAATGTTTCCGAAAATATTCTCTTTCCTAAATTCTAGGGAATGCTACTTACTGCAAGACTACAGCATCTAAAACAGCCACACAAGGTCACTTAAGGTATTTGCAAGTGTGCTGAGATCTGAAGCAACCAAGAGAATACAACTTTAACATCTACAAGAGGAACTCCAAGAAAAAATACCTTGATTCAAGGAAATATGAGCTCAGGCTTAGCACCATGCAAACACAGATCAGAGTTAGCCTGAAGTACATACTGTGAAGCATTCCTCTTGACATACCCTAGGCTCTCATCTGTCCCTGATCCTCCCTTGTCACATTTAGTCATACCTTGCTCTGAATAGGATATAGCCTACAGCCAGCAGGGTGGGATGTCTGCTGAGTTGTCCAAGTTTTCTATTAGGTCATTGCCTTCCAGGAGAGACTGGAATGTTAATGGTTAATGACTCAAAACAATCGGCCGTTTGCTGGGCCAGGTTTGCACCACCCCCAGCAACTGAAAGGGAGGAGCAGAGTTTTTGGATGTGTGGTGATGAAACCTCTAATCCTCACAAGACAGACAGGGTTCCCATGCAAACCTAAACTATCGACCCACTGAACTTCGTGTTTCGTGGGCTTTCTCCCACCCCCAAGGCATCAAGACTGTGGCCATCACTTTGACCAACAGACAACTAAATGGCAACAATCAAATCTCATTACTGGTGGTGATGTCTTCCTACTCTTATCCTTTCTTTATCTGTCTTTCTTTTCTCGTGTACATTTTCTTAAGTGTTATTTTTCTGCTTTAAAATTGCTATATTTCTATGGATAATTTTAACCAAAACAGCTACATACCAGCTTTCCATTGCAACCAAATTGTTCTACAATAAATCCAACATATCTATATATTTATAAACACTGATCATTCAGTGTTATTTCACTCTAATCTGGCCCAAGGGAAGTAGTAACAGGAACCTGAGTTACCCTCACCTTCAGGGGCAGTCCATTGACATTTCTTGCCAGCAGTGAATACAATAGCCTTCACCACAAAGAAACAACTGGCAGAAAGCCCCATTCTAGATTGACACATATTTAAAGTTGTGTATGACTGAGAGCAAAGCCATTAAGCAAATACTGTTTTAAATCCCAAATAGCTCTAAAAGAAAGACTCAAAAAATAATTTAGACTGAGAGGGACCTTCAGGGGCTACCTAGTCTAATACCTCGTTCAAAGCAAGTCTAATCAGATCAGACTATCAGGGCCTTGCTTAGGGTCATGAACACCCTCAACAATGGAGATTTCCTCACATCTCCCAGCAACTGGTGTTTGATCAATTCCACCATGAAAAAGCTTTTCCTAGCACCTAGTCAGAACTTCTCATGCTGTAGCTGATGCATACTGACTCTTGTCCTTGCATTGGGTACCTCCAAGATGAGTCTCACTTTCTCTTATCAGTGTCCTGCAAGCAGACAGTTGTAGACAGCAACAAGGTCTCCCTCAGTCCTCTCTTCTGCAGGCTACAGTTCCTTCAGACTTGTTCATATATCATGTGTCAGCACCCCAAATATCTTCAAAGAATCCCAGAATGGCTTGGTTTGGAAGGGACCTTAAAGATAATCTGGTTCCAACTGCCCTGTCATGGGCAGGCACACCTTCCGCTAGGCCAGGTTTCTCAAAGCCTCATCCAGCCTTGGCCACTTTTTCTTGTCCTATCATCACATGTTCTTCTAAATTGTTCCTCTCCAGCTTTCTTTTAGGTTCCCATTCAGTGTTGGGAGGCTGTAATTAGGTCACCCTGAAGCCTTCCATTCTCCAGGCTGAACATTCTCTTAGTCTTCCTCATAGGAGAGGCGTTTCATTCCTCTAATCACCTTGACAGCCCTTCAGCCATTATGAGCTATCTGTGGTATGGGTCACTTTTCTGTGTATTCAGTCTTTCGGTGCTGTATAAAATTCTGTTCTTCCTACTCCAAGCACAGACGGAGAAGTCTCCAGGAGGTATTTGCTCATAATTTCATAAGGTGTTACAATCAACTGTCAGTAACTTCAATATTTTCTCTTCTATTAAAAAAAACCCAACAAATAACAAATAAACAAACCCAGCTTTTCCTGAACAGGATTATTTGTTTCAGTGTAGACATTTGATATTTTTTCTAAATGAAAACTAGCATGACAGAAATTTTCCTTTCCAGCATGTGACACAAATGAAATATTTACAAATATAGCTGATTTTTTCCCCTTGATCAATCCACCTTGAAAGATGTTCTGCATTACTTACCACTGGCAATGAGTGAATGATGGCATAGAATATTGGCATGTATGTCACAGACACTTCTCTGCAGCCATGGACCCATGCCCAGTTTTAAATTGTCTACCATCCTGATTACAAGGCTACCAAGTACCCTGATCAAGGAGATTCTACTATGCAATTTAATCATTTAAAGCTGGGCTTGCTTCCATGGCTGTAGTTAATTTCCGTAAGTCCTGTGACCGTGCCAGAAGTGTGTCAGGGGATAAGGTCTGGATACAAAACCATTTTCTCGGGGCATTTCTTAAACCACTATTTCATGTTTTATTGCTAATGCCACATACTGAGTTAGCCACAATTAACCCTGAAACCCCCTCTCCAAGCATGTACAGAAAGTTATCTATTCTCATTAATTCATTAAGCAGTAATGAATTAATTTATCTCTGTTTCCCTCTGATGTCACCAAGGTGATAAATGAACTACTTCTCAGATGCCTAATTATCTTCTGATCCACTCTTTACCAAAACAAATAACGTTAAGATCTCCACCTCTTTCTTGCAAACATGGAGTCTCCTATATCCTACTCTGTTCTCCTGCACTCTTTCAAGACCCATTCCACAGCTCAAATCTGAACTATGCCTCCAGGCAGTAGAGGAAAGGGCAAAATCCAGTAGCACTATTTTATCAAGCAGTGTCTCAAAGGAGATTGGTTGGAGAAAACTGTCCTTTGACTAAGAGATATCCGCAGGGAGAAAAGAGAAAGAAAAGTTGTAGTTGCATGCCACGGAAAAAGACATTTTCTCCTTTTCAGTACAGGATAATTTGTCAGCCTTCTCACACCCTAGGATAAGGGTTAGAAAATGCCATGGGGATCAGCATAGGTTTTGTGCAAGATAATAAAATAAAATTCCTACCTTAATCCTCATCCAGCACTAATGTGCATGGTTTACCAGTATAGATGCTCTAGAAGTGCATCGACAGCCTTGCAGAGATCTTCAGGATCACCATGTGTCCTCTTCTGACTGCAGAGTTTGCAGTCTCTCTGTGGGAAATCTTACTCAAAACTGCATATCTGCAAGGGTCAGGTGAATCGAACAATTATTCTGCAAGCATTTGCCCATCCACATCAAAACATCTATCATGTTTGAACGCAAATAACTGGCAACAACTGGGAGCCACAGGGTAAGGATGAACATATGTTCAAGTCCAGACTGAATGAGGACATAAAAGCAGTTTCTGGTCTACTTGTGCACATTCACTTGTAAGCGTAGCTGTAACAGGATAGCCATGAGTGGCAAGCAATGCAATATCAATAAACAACATGTGTACTGAGGCCAATCTATACCTGAAAGGAGGATGACAACTTTTCTGCAGTTGGCGCAGCTGTGTCTTTGCAGCAGTGATGGATTCAAAAGATGAAAAATTCTGTAGTAATTCCAGACATACTGCTGCTGTGCATGGAGCTCAGACAACTTTCAGAAGCATCACTTAAGACTGCCCAGCAGCAGCTGCCTTGGTTCCTCACATCCTCTTGCCTTCTGTGCATTTATTCCCCTGAGCAGACAAGAAGCAGAAGCAGGTGCACCACTGTCAGTTCTGGTGCTAGCACCCGAAGCAGAAGATTCCAACAGGGTATATTTGCTGTTCTCTCTTTCCTCAGGCAGGCTGATGGGGTCATGGCCTCCCGCACCAATGCCATGGCACTGCTATAACTGCTGCGGGAAAACAGAGGGTTGAAAGAGAGATCTCGCTTTTCAGTTCCATATTTCCTTCTGCACCATGTGACAAAATGAAGTGTGACACTGCAATGTCAGTTTCCTACATATAATCTGGATGCTGATTTTTAAAGGAACATTTTTAAAGAAGAAGAAACCATGGAAATTGCCCACAGCTCTGAGACAACATTCAGAAAAGTTGAGTCTTTTGTTTTCTCTAGGCAGCTGACTCACAGACTCTTGCACTACTGCTCTGTATTTTAGAGTAAGTTTCTGGGTTTAGGAATTCCTCATCTCTGCTTGCAGTTGCCATTGCTGTTGCTATGTCTTTCCTATGCAATTACAATTTTTAATCCACCAACTACAGTCCTAGAAGAAGAGAGGCTAGATTTTACTGACTCATATAAAATAAAATCTAAATATCTCCTCCCCAAATCTCCCTCTTAGTTTTCCTTTCATTGTATAACTCAAAGTGTTTTCTGGCAACACACACTGTATCATATATTCACTATTACTGTCTTCTATAAGTTATACAAGTTCGTATTTAACAGAAACACTGTACAGGGTAATACAGCAGCACGTTCCTGGTCTCAGAAAGATTTCCTTGTGTTTGTCATCAGCCATGTAAGCAAATACTATCAGTGAGCAATAAAGAACACACAAGGAATGCAGCCTGCACTTACAGACACATATGCACGTGCAAAATACATGTATTCAAGAAGTCATTCAGCAGGCCAGTCATATTTAAGATGACAGAGGAGATAAAAAATAGAATTTGTTTGATTAAAGATATGAAATGATTTTATAGTGTTATAAAACACTGCCTTTTGTTCCGCACACTATTGTGCTGGGCTGAATTTTTTACTGAAGAAAATACCTTTTAAAAGAGACAGCTGAAAGCTTTGCTTCTGAGTTCCCCATAGTTCAATGCATTTATTCACTGAAGTGCTGCAGGCCAAATGCATTGTCTACTTCCAAAGGAATTCAATGGGAGCTGTGGTTTACATGATACAGACAATCAGCTGATCACATAATTTGCGACAACCGTGTGTCCTGCAGGCCCTTCCTGTGCCAGTGAACAAGGCAGCCATCAAACCTGCTAAATGGGCAAGCCTCCAGCAGGCTTCAAACTGTGCAGAACCCTAAGAGCAGCAGCAGCAGCAGCAGCAGCAGCAGCAACGGCAGCAGCATCTTCTGCACTGTCAGATCCGTTCCCTACATTGCACAGTGACTGGAATGGAACAGCAAAACCCTTCCACACCAAACCTGTGAATCCCCTGAGACACCTCCAGAATAAGCAAATAAGCAGATATACCTACTGTAGCATTTCCACTGAAGCTGCAGGCATGCCAAAAGGAGAGAACAGAAGCTAGCCAGCTGCATTTCTGGTGTGTGGTGGGGAGAGGTCTGGTGGGGGAGAAGAGAGCAATCTGACAGCACCACGTGCACAATTAAATTATATTTGTTTCTGCCTCCAGCACCACCAGACAGGAAGGAAAAAACAACTGTCCTAACCTGTCATCCCAGTCACCTCCAGAATCAGTCAAACCATGCTCTGGGCTTCCTCCCAATCTCTTGTTTCCTTGTGACCATTTTTCTCTTGACTCACGATCCTACAAGCTACCTCACCTTTCTTATCCTGTAGCTTTGTATCTGCATTATCACATAGTGTAGGCTATGCTCACATGCAAAAAAAAAAAAAAAAAAAAAATTACAATCTCTGCCAAAGACAAAGGATACTAATAGTTTCCTTTAGAAAAGCCTGCATAGCATATGTTAATATTAGTTCAGGTGAGGTCAAAGGAAGATGTTTTACATGTGGAGCACGAAGCTATGAGGGTGCTTTGTCATGCTCTCATCCTTGGGCAAGTGCATTGCACAGATGCAGACGAGCAGTTACAGAACATCTTCTGCCCCAACAGCATCATATTTTGCAAGAAGAGAGAATTTACCAGTGGTCCTGTCCACACAGGAGAATAAGACAGAGACAAACTGGGAGGAGGAAGGAGGAAAAAACACAGGGATCTCTTATTTCTGGTGTCTTGTGTGCTTTCTACTTACCATTCATGTCAACACCTGTATGTGCTTTGGAGTGCTTTCCAAAAGAAGGCTCTGATAGAGCTACTGTGACAGCTTGCTCTCTTCATCATAGCTGCCAATACACATGATGTGAAGGAGAAGTTAAATTAAGGGGAACAGATACAACAAAAGGCAGAAAAGGATGCCATTGGAAAGTGGTAGGAAAAAAGGAACAAATTGTTCTAAGCAAAATCACGTGAAATAGGGAAAGGGTGCTAAACAGTAGAAAGAGAAGAGTGAAAAGTACTGTTCTCTAGCTAGCACGGTGGCATGCTCACATCAGGAAGGATGCTCTGAGAACTAAGGCACGGAACAAAGAACCAAGATATCTGGGTTCAGCTTCCACCTCTGACAGGCTTCCCCTTCTGATCTGAGTGGAGACATCCATCTCTCTGTTTTTGGTTCTGTGGCTGTAGAACACCCTTCACTCCTTGGTGCTGCTCTTTTAATGGAGACCTTTGGCGGAAGAACTGGCCCTGAAGCTGCGAGGAGTGACTGCCTTGTGGCAGTGGCTGTGCCATTGCTGCCAGAGAAGAGCGGTGGCAGGAAGATGCAGGCCGTGCTCACTGCTTGCCACAAGCACTCACATGCAGGCATGTTCTCTAGGCCAGCTGTGGAACAGCACAGCTGTGCTTCTCAAGTGAAAAACTTCAAACCTACCACAAGTTCTGGGGCTAACTCCAGGGTTCATTTTCTAGCTGTTTGAAAGGGCTTTGAACTTCTTTTGTCTAACCAGCAGCATCCAGCCACTCCATTAGATGGAGGCTGAGGTCTCATATCCACTGTGCCAGACAAAACAACCTAAAAGATGAGATGATAGACCCCAGAAAGGCTCAGTCCCTCCAAAGGTGTTTTCTGTCACCTGAGCTCAAGTTGTCTATGCACATAGTGTACACACAAGAGCTTTGAGTGCCTGGCCTTTTGTCACCTTTCTGGACCTCTCAGCTAGCAACCACTGCACATGCAAAGGGTTTGTTATTTACAACTTACTGAGAGCCAGAAATGAAGGCAATACACTGGTGAACTGCAAAGTGGACAGCAAAGGATATGTACTTTTAAATAAAAAAAAAAAAATATGTGCACCTAGCTCAAAAGCTAACATCTTATGCTGAAGACTTTACCACACAGCATTTTCTCTCAGGTCATACTTACTAGCAAAAACTATGTAGGTATCATCACAAAAAAGCTACCACACCTTGTTCTAAGTTGTCAAGAAAAGGCACTTGCCAACAAGCCAAAATGTAGTGTTTCTCCAAAGCGCAGCTCTGTTCAGCCAGCACAGCCTGACCTGGCCAAGCCCAGCTTGCTTCCTCAACCTGCCATTTTTCATGACCTAAATATCTCTGTGGCCATCTACCTGACCACTTCCAATAAAGTACCAGAGCATGGTATTCCACATGCAGCTTGACAAGTGCTAAATAGAAGAGAACAATAATTTCCTTTGACTTTCTGGCTGTGCACTAAAAACATGTTATCTGTCTTTACTTTCAGCTGACAAGAAGTCTTAATTGGTGTTTCAAAAGTTGCCAGTATCTAGCTACCTCCTACTTCTTCCATTATATATTTTTCTCTTTTCTTTCTGGGGTGGTTTGTTTGTTTTTTATTGGTTTGGGGGTTTTTTTGTTGTTATTATTTTTGCTCTTTTTTTTGTTTGGTTTTTTGGTTGGTTTTTTTTTTTCAGTTGGTTCCTCTTTGGTAGTACTTTCACTAGTTTCCTCTAATACCAGTCTGAGGCTAAAACTTGGTGGAAAAATTCAGTCAAAATGATACAGCGATTTCTGAGCTGACAAGTAGAAATACATTACTCCAACCAATCTGAAAAATTTTGACAGGTTCTGCTTTGGGTCAAAAATACTTTTTCCTATCCTTATGAAAGACTGCCAAAGTCTGGGTGGCTTAAAATATATCAAAACGTCACAGTTCATATACACTCAGATAAAACCCAGCAAGCAAAATCTCTGAGGGTTCTATCTGAAGTAGACACAGTTCATTTTCTTGCAAAGTTTAATACTCCCTGGACTGCACAGCTCTAGACCAGATGGATACAACTGCCATGGAGATCCACGCAGTAGCGGCTCCAGGTGAGGGTGGGTTTGCATTTCTCTGGCAGAGACTATTTTGAGAAAATCTCTTGGGAAAACCTCTCTTTGCTGGCTCGAAAAAAAACAAAAAAGCCACCAACTCAACAGGAGGAGTTGTATGAGACATAGTTTGTAATTTAAAGATGATAGGATGAAAAACAGTTGAGGAAAGTTAAATATAGTTAAGAAAATTTTATTTTTATTGACAGGCCTATGAAATTCTGTAGTCACATCCTGACAGATGTAGCTGATTGTCAAGCTTGGCTGCTAGCAAATGCTTCTGCATCTTTTTTGTAAACAACTATCTGTTCAGACTGCTTACAGCAGCAAGAGACAAGCCCATCTTCTACTGGAAACATAAAATGTTTATCCACCACCTGCTAGGAAGGCTTTTGTTACTCGAAATTTGTCTTTTGAGCTCTGTGGAAAGCAAGTATCTACTCTAAATTTATTTTCAAATAATGAAGCAGTTTTGATGCCTTAAAACATGTTTTCTTCAAAATAAATAACAGATTTTATCACTTGAATTGACTTTTAAATGCTTGTAAAAAGGTTCAGGATGAAGCATCCTAGAGAGAATAAGTTTTTCAATTCCCAGAAAGTCAGGCTGTAAATTCCTTGCTGCCAATGGCAACTGTGAAGAATTGCTCTTACAGGTGCTCACATGCATAACCCTGTGAGCACCGGTAAGAGCAATTCTTCACTGATGGGAATTAAGCCTTCATTTTTCTAGCTCAGTATAGCACAAAAATGGTCACCATCAGTGGATGTTCCCCATGATAATCTTCAAAGGGAGCATCAAATATCCTTCTGGAAAGATCTCTCAAGGAAAACAAAAAAAAAAACGAATCACCAGAAGTTACCATTTACCAGAGCAAAAGTTAGGCACTCTTTTGATGCAAAACAGTTCTTCTGGTATAAGGCTGAACTGGCAATTTTATTTTACAGAAACCTGTAACCAAACACCACACAGGATACAGGCAACATAAAACAGTCAGCAGCAATTAACGCTGGTCAGTGTTGACTTGGGCTGAAGGTGAGCCAGGCACTGTTGGAACAGAGCACTCTCAGTTCTCTGCTACTAAACTCCACCAGCTATTGTCATTTATAATGGGAGCCTGGCTGTGGAGAATTTGGAAGATAAATAATGGCATACCAGCAAGCATTTATCAACAACAACATCATTAAAACATTGGAAAGGGACTTTTTTTTAGAAGTCTTCATCAGCTCTAGGAGAATTTGTCCCTGCATACTGGAAGCGCTATTGAAAGGAATAGATCAGTGGATTTTAGAGCAAGAGAACATTGCTAGCAATTGTCAGACCTAAATATACAAAATCACATCCAAATAAAATACTTCAAAAATAATGCCACTAGGGTCAAATAATTCAGCATTCAAAATTCTCAAAATGGCAGTACTAAGGTTGCCTGCATGACCTTAATTCAGCAACCCTTAATTCAGGCTCCCTCAGCATGACTGCAGAGAATGGACAAGCCTCCTTAAATAGGCAGCTAATCAGCTGCTACTTTTGCCCTTGTATCTCAGAGCAGCAGCAAAGGCATACCACAAAAACCCAGCCCCAGGACTGCCTGTCATTTCACAGGTCGTTACAGTCCCAGAGAAACACTCTCAGTGACCCCAGGCTGCAGCACTCACAGGGCATTCAGAAACACTGCATCAAGGCTGAGACTGAAGGAACGGGAAAGGCATAGGCCAGATATTTAAAGTCCTTTTGAAACCTGACTGCCATTTTAAGAGATTTTAACTCATTTTAAGAGTTTTTGGACTTTAATAAGTCCAAAACTTAGAGGTTCTTCATCACTGCTTGTAGTTGTGCCTGCAGTCATCCACAGGTAAGAAAGTACCTGCTTCCAGTTGTACACAAAGTTTGTGTCCAGGCAATTCTACATTTTTCAGGAGCAATGTCATAACTACACTCCAAAAGAAATCCTATAGTTGCTGTGTTAAGTACAAAGGCCAGAGGGAGAGGTGGTGTGCCAGCCCTCTCCTTTATCGTGTTTAGCACTGGTCATGGTGTTCACATCAGGCTGAATAGCTCTGGGTTTCGAAGCATTCTTTCCCCAAATGGGTTTGTGAGCATCTTTGGGCAATATTCTCATTCCATTAATTAAGCATTTTGTGAGAAGCCACACATACCACCAGCAGGACTGGCCACCACAACAGCCTTTGATACCACAGTGGCTTACATGTCAGCACAATTAACTTTTGTTTCTACAGCATCCAACACGAAACAGGCTCACATGTTCTGTCCTCAAGTACATATATTTCAGATGGAATAAGGCAAATACTAAACCAAACGAAGAGAGTCCACTTTGAATCATCCAGCATCCCTCAGGATAACCTAATCTGAACCTAGAAAGCAGAGTATCATAGCTCAGAGGAAGAACAAAAAGAACACACTCCTGTAGAAGTGAGACACGTAAGTAGCAAACCTCGGGTTCCTTAAGTCAGCTTTGATAATTGAAACATTTCATATATGAACGTAACTTGATACCTCCCAAGAATACTCCCCTACTGCACAGCATAGGGCCGTGCGGAGTCACCCAAGCTAGCAAGCCTGCCATTTCCAGATGGTAAAACAAACAGCAGACACACACAAGAAATGCCAATTGCTGTTCTGGATGAAGGTGCTGGCATAGCCAGCGGATCAAAGGCCCTGCCTTTCCTAAGCTGGGACGCTGTCAGAAAGCAATATTCTGCCGCTCTTTCCCGGGCCCTGGATCTAGACAAGGCAGAACAATTATTTTCAACCACAGGGAGAGCTACATCAGCATTCTCACAAAGACATGAGAAGATTTCCTGCCTTGCCACCTGGTTTCTGACTGTATTCATGAAATCTAATCCTCCAAGCTGCTGTGCTGAGGAGGATGGGATTTGTGAAGGCTTTGAAGACCCCGGGCAGGTAATTCCTGAGGTAATTCTGAAAGCAAAACAAAATGACAGTCTGCTTCCTGATCCGTTTTTCTAGGAAAATTACATTTTACGGCCAATTCTGTCCTTACACACTGACTATAAAATTAACTTATTAGCTCAACTCCATTTTATGTGAAGGATTGAGAAGGATTGCCTCCAGCCCTTGTCCCTTTAACTCTAATTATCAAGTGTATACCAGATTAAATTCAGAATGAAGTAGCCGGGTCAGGCAATCTACTTAAAGTTTAATGGAAGTTAATGATTCATTGATCAAACTCATTTATGTCTAATTAAACCCTTCCTGCATTATAAAAGACAAGGGGGAAGTTTTATAATGCACCTCACTCCCCTTCTGCACATGGTGGATTTGCTGCAGAACTCCATGGAAAATTCACAGCATCTGCCTTTCGTGAGTGCATGGTTTGGCAACAGCCCCGTAGATTTAAAAGTATAATTATCTTGGATGACTTCAGCAAATGGATGGGGTTTACACAATGCTGGCAAATACAATACCAGTATCCAGCTGCACAGAGCCAGATCGCAAACCGAGCTTGTACGTACCAGCACCAGCACGATGGTGGAGCCCAGGGAGCGTAATAAGAACCAGACCTGCGTGTGGATCTCAAGCGTAAGCCTCTCTGGAATAAGGCAGCACTGATGTTAAGCCTGAGACAGGGAGAAAAGCTTCCTATTGCATGTGGATGCACCTCAGTCGCTGCTCATGCTTTAAAACTGGCAAAGCAGCCGAGCGTCCTAAGCACGGCGTGTGCGGTGTTCAGCATTTACACATAAACAAGAGTGACAGGCAACCCACTGCAACACTCAGGATTTACTCCTTCCTCCACTGGCTGTCCCTTCTTACTAAGCACTTTCTAGACATCATCTTGTATATAAAGATGTGATCACAGTACAATGCCCCTATTGAGGGGCTATCCATCAGAACATTACTTTTGGCACAATTATTCAAAACAGTATAATTAAACAGGAATACCATGAACTACTTACATATATTTAATTTTGTTTCATAGATTTGAAACGTATACCATTCATGTGAAGATTAAAAAATTTTTTTACAATCTCAGGCTGCCGGGGTACAGAAAGAGTGCTTTATTTTTTCTCCGTAATTTGAAGTTATTGGTCCTTCACATGTTAGATAGGAGTACACAGTCTTTAAAATGATACTTTTCAAACCTTTTTAGATTTATAGACCCGTAAAATGGTACAGTGGTATAAATTACTCTAGAGAAACAAAATTAAATGCACTGTAATAATTTTCCTTCTTCAGTGATTTACATCGCTATTACTCCTCAGGTGTCTGACTAACACCAACAGGCCTTGCAATTTCATGAATAGTTTGAACAGTTTTGTGTTGGAGCAAGTGGTTTTCATGAGATGGCAGGATACTCCTTTTTTTATCACCCATATTACTGTAGTTCTATGGTATTTTGGAAATCTGTATGGACGTCTAATGATAACTTGTTGACCTAGTCCTTCTGCTTCCTGCTTATTAAGTCACTGTGGAATACATATTTCACTATCTTCAAAACTACATTCCTACTGCATTCCTGATGGTCCAATACAGCTGTCCTTTAAGTAAACATGTATTTTGACTTACTGTGATGTTAATATCAATGGTCGCTTATATACTAAATGGCTACCAATTCCCAATTAATACTTGACTTGTCCCGAAGAACCATTTTGAACCTGACCAGTTGTAGTTCATGAAAGTCTATTAGAAGCAGCAGCAAGCTTTGGTCTTTTGTACTTTTTTTGCCTGTAAGTCTTTCCACCATCCTTTCCAGCCCTGGCACACCAGAAAAATGTGGTGTCCTGCACTCTGCTAAGTTGCAGATGAAACAGGCCTTCAGTAGCATTTCTGCTCATTTCCAAAATGATTTGCCATATATATATATGTAATGGTTTGATTTTTGACAACTTTCTTCTACAAATCCTTAACAGTTTTAGCTCAGTTTAACAGTGGTGAGTGGCTGTTGTTTCATGGCAGTAAGGCATGGCTCAATTTCTATTTTACAGTAAATTAAACAGACCAGTTATGAATACACTGATGTCCATTATCTTAAATGGTAGTGTTTGGCACTCCATTTCTGCCCAAATATTTTATTTCTTTATCCATAACTGTTCCAAGAAGTCAGTCAGTTCCCAGAAGTCTATAGAGAACCCTGTTATAATGAGGCTGTTTGTATAATTTGCAGTTGACAGGTTATTTCTTATTTTTTTTTCTGAGGTCTGCTGGGAATGGCTTGTATTTTCATTGTTTCCTTTTGCTATTTGGACTGCATTTAATTTAGCTGCAATTAAATGAAATGGCAACCGCAATTTAATTTAGCTGTAATGGCAATTAATTCTATGATCTCTGAAAGACTTGGTCAAGTTTGGCTGGTATATGGCTCCTCTGGGTTTCCAGAGACAGACTTTGATTCCAGATTGGTCATGCATACCCTTTGGGATGGAAGAATGGAGTTCTTGGTGACCTAGGCATTATGACCCAAACGCCCCTATATGTGCCACCATATACACCCAAATCATCTTGATATTTACTGCAACCTTGAAAGACACGTAGGGTTTATCCTAGTTGCCCGACCATTCAGGGAGCATGATGCACATGAGTACTTGTAAATCTTTATTTTGTAGATTTTTTTACCAATTCTTTTCTGTCCCTGTCTTGTGTCTCACTCATAACTCTTAAATAGCATGAAAATTAGAGGGGAATCACAGAAAAAGTGGAGACAAGAACATATGACCAAGAATGAATGAGGGAGAAACACAGCCCAGAAAAATAAAATCAAAAGAGGAATACACAAAATGAGTTACAGCTAGCAAGGAACATAAAAGGCTTCAAGGAAAAGTTCACTGATTGCATCAGAAACACTTCTATATTTTTACTGAAAATACATGCAGTAATAAAACAATGATAAATTATGTTAAGCCGGTTTAATTTGGTATATTTGTTAGGATTACTGGCCTAGATGATAAGGAGAAAGACACAGATATGACATTTATGTTATCTACCCAAACTTTTTTGCATACCTGCATGATATTCTCACATCAGGAAAATAAAATTCAAAGGAAATGTAAGTGTATGAATACCTGATTTTAAAACACACTCACGTCCTAAGTCAGAATTTTCAGTCTCAAGATGTGATTTGGGGGGATCTGCAGTGAATCCAGTGCAAGTTAGTATTTTCAATAATGATTTAAAATGAAATAAAATTATATTTAAAGTATTCAGTCCAGTCCCCTGCTGAAAAGGATTGTTAGCATTTCAGATATCAAGTCAGAACCTTTGAGAATCACAGAAACAATTATAGGAAAATTTAAATTGAAAGGGACCTCAACAGACCTTTAGTCTAACTTTCTGCACAAAGGATCAGACCAGGTTTCTCAAAAAGATTTTCAAGACCTGACTGGCCAAAAACAAGCATGGAGACAGCAGAAACTGCAGTTACAACCTGCCAAAGGCAATCTGTTCCGCTATCCTCACTGTGAAAAAGTTTTCTCTTATATTCAGGCTCAACTGTTCTTATTTCCACTCATATCCATAGTCTGTCATCCTCCCACCTCTGTGAAGAGTCTGACTCTTTTCTTCTTGATGACCTCCTCATTGGTGTCGAGGGGGACCTGTCAGGTTTCCACAGTAATTCTCCCATTTAAATGTAGTTCTCCTTCCCCTCAATGCTCCCACACAATCCTAATAAGGAAAAATGTAATAAAAAGATACGTGTTTAGATATGGGAAGACACAGTTAAATGCACAAATACAAAATGGGAAATAATTAGTGAAGCAGCAGTGGTTCGAATACTGACAGGTTCTTACATTATCTAACACATTCATTTGCTGTGCTTGGCACTTGTGAAGCTTTGGTTGGATGCACCCCAGGGTCCAGTCCTGGGGAAACGAAAAATAAGAGAGATGGAGAAGACTATAGTGGAAATAACTTCAGATTTGTAAATTTGGTGATATAGCTAGTTAGGAATGACAAGGACATTTTTTCTCCCTGGAGAGAGAGAGAGAGAAGGGGGTCAAAGAGGGACAGAACAGTAAAAAAGGGCATGGAAACAGTATTCCAGTCACTCAGGAGGTGAAAGTCTTTCTTCCCATCCTAAGGAGAGGAAAGAGAGTAAAGATCCCCTGTGCTCACTGTCACCGTGTCAAATAGAAATACTTGCAGCCAAAAAATATTAGCTCAGGGAGTATGAAAAAACCTCTAACTACAGTAATAATCAAGTGATAAATTAGGCTGCAAAGAAGGCCAAGGATCCTACATCACTACAACCTTTCAACCAAGGGTAGATAAATATTGTCAGCTCTGTGTGAGGCCAGAGAGGAGAAACAAATGATGTCTCCGAGTCCTTTCTATTCAAAGACAGAAAATTTCTTAACAAGTTTGATGGATGGCTCAGATAAACCCCTTTTCTAAATAAAATCTAAGCAACAACACTGCCTTATGAAACATTTGTGAGGTCTTAACGTCATTAAACAGAGTCAGAGAAACACTGGCTGTGAAAGTTGCTGTATGATGCTTCTACGATGTGAATTTTCAGTGCATTTTTCCTTAGAATTTCATTGCAGTTAACAGCATCCAAGGGCATTGTTTTCTTGTTAACAGAACTTTAATTTGGCTTTGACTGAGTCTTCTTTTGCCTTATCTTGTCTAACCTAGATTAGAAAAAGCAAAGTCGATCTTCCTAAAAGTTGTATATTTCCCACCCACGCCATTGCTTCCTACCCTCAATACCAAACCACATTTCCAGTCTGCTATGAAACTTACACTGTAGGTAGGAAGCTAGAGACTCAGATCCCTGTTTCAACAAAGCTTTGCAAAAAGGGTCCACCTTTTTCCAGGGTCAGAAAAGCAGCAAAATTCCATAATCTGATTTCCTACAAGAAACGGTATATAATTGAGAAGGTTCCTAAACTCTCACCCTTTGTCGCTGTCTTCTTCCCTAAGTGACTGCAGTAAATCAAGTACGCACTTTGACCAGTAAGGGAAGTAAGGAAATGCACAGCACAGTTATCAGTCCAAGGCTCAGCCTGGGTCCTGTTGAACTTTGCTGGGCTGGGAGCCAGGAACTGCTCTCATAGGAATACACTTGCTGCTTCTGCAGCCCAGCAGTCCTTGCCAACCACTGTCTTTTTTTCTAAACCATTGCCCTATTTGCATACACATTCACTGTAGGGGTTCTTGGACTTACAGATTCTTACCACTGTCAGGTAAAAATTATGGTTTAAGTATATCACTAGTTTGTTTTAGTTTAAGTCCTGTGGCTTTAGTGCCCAAATTTTAAAGTAGTACTATTACATCTCTATTAAAACCATCTAGCTTCGGAGGATTTAGTGACACATAAGATTTTAATAAAATTAGTCTACTCTTTTGGAAGATCAATATCATCTGCAGTTCCTAAATTTCTGAAGTATTTTGAAAGATTCAATAGATTTTAAGCAAAGGTGTTGCCACAATGAATAATCATCCATATATATTATGATTTTGAGCCAATTAATATTGGCTACACAGATTACAAAAATGGCTACTGAGTAATTAATAACCAGCTGTACTTTCTTACAACATTATAAAGCTAAAGACAATGTTAAGATTGGGTGGCTAAAATCCACAGAAAAAAACACTAAATCACACATTAATTACGACTGAATTCATCCTGTCTCTGTTATATCTACAGCCACATAAACAAAAGCTAAAAGGCCCAATCTGCCTTTCCACAGTGTTTCTGGAGTTGGCAATTTGATTTCATCAGATACATGAGCAACAGCTATAGGAGGGCAGACTCTTCCACGACACAAAAAAACATAGATGGTCACAACCAATGACAAGCAGGTAACTATCACTGTGCTAACTCCTTAATATTGAGCACTCTTTGTAATTCTCTTTAGAGACATTGTATTTGTGGCTTTTACCATAGGAAAGGAAGAATAAAAGTTCTTGTGCAAATTTTCAGCAAAGCAAAACCACAGAATGGTCCAGACCTGATTTTCTTGCAGCCAAGAATCTAACATGACCGGAAACATTGCAGCCAAATAAAAACCTCTTTCAAGGGGTTGTGCCATGCTCTACTGTTGTCATGAAGCTGTGGGTGTGAGAAGTGTGTGGCGTACTGAGACGGAAAGCATACAGATAGAAAACATATTTCATGGAAACAATTTGTCTGGGGAGATTAAGATAACTGTTTTTGACATTAAAAAGTAGGATTTAAGTTGCAAGGCCCCACACAAATTCAGAATAAGTTTTTCCTTTCCATGATACAACAGTGAGAAAACTTCCTTTCTTTTACAGTCTTACAGTTGCACCCTCTTGGGAATGGCATGTGGTCTTTCTGGATAAACATTATTGAAAAATATTCAAGTTTTGTTAGTTTTATTTTGTTCAATAAAGATTTCCTGCAAAGTTCTAGAGCATTTTCAAATCTTCAACACTAAGTATGAGCAGTCTTTAAATTACCACTACTTCTACAGCGAGTTTATACCAGCTGTTTTCAGCTGGAGAACAGATTGCCATAAAGTCTTCTACAATGCTCTGAATCTTGAAAGTGAGCAGAAGGTAATCATTCTCCCCTGTCCTTTCTATTCCCAGAGAAAAGGCCGGAGACAAGGTGAAATACAAGGAAAAAAACAACTGCAGTAACGAAGGGATAAAAACATGCATGTAGCTATCAAAAGGAGAAGGGAGAAATCAAGAAGATGCATTTGTCCAAGAAAGGATTATGTACCTGATACCTGGCAAAATGACTGTAGGGGGAAAAAAAGGTATTAAGTTATTAGCTTTATCAAAAAAATTCGGTTTCCTACTTGAAGGAAATTCTGAAAAAAAATGCCTACATTGTACATGACAATTCACTGAACCGGAGCCTACCATCACAAATGTGATCAAATTAACTTCAGAAATACTAGCCTTTTAAGAAGGAAGACCACTCCTGATAATGTGGATTTATTTACACACACACACACACACACACACACACACACATTTCTCAAACAGGTCTACATAGGCTCGAAGATCCTGAGCTACAGGCCACAGTACATGAGTCAGCTCGCACAGGATGGGCACTGCAGATGTATCGGGCTAACTCATCCTGTCCTCATGGATTTGCTGCTCACAGAACCCAGAAAAACAGAAAAGGCCAGCTCACATCTTGTCATGTCATGATTTAGGAATGGCACTCCCCAGTTTAGTGCCACTCCATTCCTCCCCCTTCCCCCCAGACTTCCTCAAACCAGATGCCGTTCTCTTGGTCCTCCCCCACTCCCCTGCCCCTTTCTCTTCCTACTCTGGGGATGGAGTTGAGATTTGGAGGCACAAAAAGGTATTACGGGTTGAGATAAGAGTAAGAATTTACTAGAAACAGCAATGAGATAAGAAAATCAACAGTAACAGTTACAATATTAATAACAAAACACCTAAGTCAAACAAAATACGTACACATACAACCCATGACAAATACCAGCCAGCTCTTTCCCACCATACCATGCTTTCTCCTGACCAGAAAAGGAATGCCTTTCTTCCAGGAAGCCAGAGAAAGAGTCCCTTTTCCCCACCTCTGGCAATAGCATAAGACGGTATAAAATAACATTACAGCTGTATTATACATTTGGCTCTGCCCACATGACACAGCGCACTTCAGCCTAGGACAAACTGCAAAAGGGAATTAGGATTCCTGGGCTCAAGGGATCCGGTGGGCTCAGCCTCTCTGTCAGCTGGGACTAGAGGTGGGCACCACACCCAGCTACTGTAAAAAAAGTTAACTCTGTCCTGGCCAGAACTAGGACACCAACAAAACACGCTCCCTCAGTGGCAGGAAGCACTTAAGCTAGAATAACAAGAGCAGAGCACACAGAGAGGAGAAGAGAAAGCATCTTGGGGTTCTGGGACAAAAAAGAGCCATAATAAAGCTTTCTATACATTGTAAAATCAAAGTGTGAGAAACCATTAGTATCACTGACTGTTTGGAGTTAAGACAAAACTTAACTTCTAGCATGGAGTTTTCATGAGGTGTCCACATTTCTGTTCCACTAGGAAGGGTGAATATGCATTATTAATCCTGAAATTATGGCTCAAACATTATTCTTGTCACTCTCTTAACACTATGCTTGTCACTCTCTTCAGACCTGAAGCACTAATTTTCCACATCAAAAATTTAATAGGTGATGCATTACTGGAAAAGATGAAAGAATAACTTACATTAAAGGAAACAATATTTTAATAAGCTTTTAACATTAATTAGTCAAGACTACCTTTAAGCTGTCATATAAGATCTGTATCTGCTTACTCTCTGAGTAACTGAGGTTTGTTGATCATTGTTGTTGTTGTTAAAGAAACAGAAATAATAGCTATAATTCTCTTATCGCAAGTAGCAAGCTTTAGCACACATACATGGGACACTTCCAACTTTCAACCTCCAAATTTCCTTCATAAGTATACCTCTAATCAAATAAACCAACTGTATTCAGAAGAATAACATACCTTTGAATTACTGTGGGTCATAATCACGAATTGTTCTTGTTAGTTGAGGCCTTTTGACTGTTGTAATAATCCGAAAAGATTGGTGTTTTCCCACGTTGACTGAGAAATCTCGATGAACGTGGAAAGGATAGGTTAAAAAGGTAAAACCGATGGGTGCTTTCCTTCATTTTCAGTCCGTACACATAATTTCATGACTTAGCGGCCACATGCCATACACTTAGAAGCAGTACAGCCTCAGTATTGTTCAGAAAGAATTTGACCTGCAAGTGTAATACATAGTTGTCATAGGCCTCATAGCATTAGCTAGACATACTGAACTATAAATTGTGGAACTTCAATGTACATGTTCAAAGAAAAATCCAAAAATCAATATAAAAAAAAATCCAGTAAAATTGCTTTTAGGTTATAACATTTTTTCACAGCAGAATGAAAACAAAAAGAAACATACAGCTAATTACTCTTCTGAATTGTCATCTCCAGAAAATAAATGGTAAAGAGTCACCATCGTAGGAAATGTTGGCTGGATCTTTTTTAAAGGTGTCAAAAGAGAATGACAAGAGCTTGCTTTGTTTTTATAGTTCTATCTGTATCACCCAAGTTTTGCAGCCTCCCTCCAGGCCCCTATCAGTTAATGTTGTTTAAATTAGCCCATTTAAGAGGTAGGTTGAGCCATTTTCACATTGACTTATATAAAGCCGTTTTCCTGTTTTATTAGTCACATTAGCATTCTATTGCCCTTTAAATGTCACAAGTTCAAGAGCATAGCTGTACATATCCTGGAAATATTCCTGGTTTATGTAATAAAACAGAAAGCTACAATTTCTTGGGACAGATAAGGTGACAAAAAAAAAAAAAAGAGAAACAATCAGGGCATAATAGCACAGAGGCACAGAGTAAAACAACAACTGGCAAGAAAAGATTGTTTTCAAGTGAAGGAAGAGCAGGAGAGCTACCAAGAGCACAGATTTAGAAAGGCTTGTTTGTATTGTCTCTATCAAAACATGTGAAACAGCCTATGAACTTACCACTTGCTGTAACTCACAGAAAGGAAGAAAAATGGCACTGCACTCACCCCCTGACATATTCCTTAATCTTTTAGGGACCTTTGAAAAGCCACATCGTACATTGGAAGCACTCTCATTTATTAGTGGCGTTTTATTTGAAAGCAGAAACCTGCAAAATTCCCTAGCTGTATGGTATCTAACCTACAACATTTCCAGGTTTATCAAGGGCAACATGAAAACCCTGGACTGGTTGGAAGGAGTTATTGGAAATCAAATTAATTTTGAAGTCTGCAGGATCTGACCTACCATCTTCTGTCAAAGGCAGCTTAGCGCTTAGAACAGGGTGCACATCGCTTGAAAATATCACCTGAGTCACCAAGCCCAGTTACCCACAGAGGAAAGCAAAGTACAACAATTTTTTCCAGAACTGCCATAAAAACATCTTCCCTACATGTTACCATAGCCCACGTTACACTACCCACCACCTCCTGGCAAATACAAAGCTCATTATTGTGGCTTTTAAATGTCTACTGCAACATGCCACAAGAAAACATAACTCTCTTTCTGCTTCCAAGTGGCACAGGTCCCCACAATTACAAATAACTTGCTAAATAAATTAGCTTAAGAGGAAAGTGTGCCACATGGTACAAAGGAGGGCAAACTCTTCCTCTTCTGTGCCTTCCCTCCACTCCAGAAATCCTTGCCAAGCTCATTAAGGAGAAAACCATGTACACCCACAAGGATGCATGCAACAGGAGGACTTACACATCCACATAGCCACTCAGCAGGTATATTTTTAAGCTTTGCGCATATCCTGTTTTAACCCCAGCTGTCAATTAAGCACCACGCAGCCACTCACTCACTGCTCCATCCTGCTGGTGGGGAAGAGAATCAGAAGAGTGAAGTGGGAAAACTTGTGGACTGAGATAAAGACAGTTCAGTAGATAAAGCAAAGGCTGCATCCACACAAGCAAGGCAAAACAAGGAATTCATTCACCGCTTTCCATGGGCAGGCAGGTGTTTATTCACCCCCATGAGAGGGGGGCTCCACCACATGTTGCAGCGACTTGAGAAGACAAACGCTGTGACTCCAATATGTACCCCTTTCCTACTTCTTTCCCGGCTTTATATGCAGAGCATAATGCCATATAGTAAGGGATATCCCTATGGTCAGTGGGGGTCAGCTGTCCCAGAGGTGTCCCCTCACAGCTCCTTGTGCACCTCCAGCCCACTCACCGGTTGTGTGGGATGAGAAGAAAGGGCCTTGTCTTCGTGTAAGCCCTGCTCAGCAATAAAAAAAACCACCCCAGTGTTATCAGCACTGTTTCCGGCACAAATTCGAACCATATCACCATACCAGCACTGTGAAGAAAATTGTCTCTACCCTGGCCAAACCCAGCACAGGACATTATAACCATGTCACAGCACCTGAACTGAGTCTGCACCAACAAACATCTGGAAGCTTCAGTGCTCTGCATGGTCCATTGTGCAGGGTGTCACGGGGTCCGGTGGTTCCCTGGTGGCTGGGGCTCCCCACTGGGGTCTGTTGGGGTAGGGCGCAGTCCTGTGATGCAGCCCCTCACCCAGCAGAGACAGGTTTCCTGATCTCGTCAAGAGTCCTGAGAGCCAAAACCTCAAAGGCAGCACTGGTGCAGCCTCTGTATCGCTCAAACAGGGATTTACACATGGATCTTCTGCTGTGGAATCTTCACCTGGCAGCTCTCCAAAAGGTGGGAGGTAAAGGGGAAAAAGGAGCGAGGAGAACTGCCACATTACAGGTGCTCGGAAATGCTACACCTGTGCATGTAGCTGCCTTCTCCAGCACAACCTATGTAGTATCTGCTGTCAGGTTCAGAGGGAAACAAAGAAGTCACTGACAGTCTGAAGATCCAGTTAGGCTCTGGCAGCACAGGAAAGCCAGCAAAGCAAAGGGCGGTACCTCCTGCTCCCAGCAATAACAATATCTACTCAAATGAAGGTAGGAGTTTGACTTGATTAGTATTCCTCTCTGGTCTTCCAGCTGGCAGGTTGTCACCACACTCCCGAGGGCCTCAGAAGGGCCCCAGCAGGCAATGCCAGGGACCCAGATGTGTGGCACTGCCCAGATGCCACGAGACGTCACACTTCAAGGATTTTTATGCACAGCAAAGTTCTAAATATGGCAACAGGCAAAGGAGGAACTCATCTGCCATTGCTGCTGAAGGCTGTCAATACCAGCTGCCCACGTAGAAGGGACCTTGGTGTACGATATACAAGATAAGTGATGTTGAAACAGAAAGCTGTTGATAAGAAAGTAAAGGCTGCAGAAAGCTGCATAAGAATGCTGAGGCACAGAGATCTTTGCCTGACAAAGCCAACTTAGCAGTCCCCAGAAGGATGAGTAGGAAAGTCACTCAGGAAAAAGGTTTTGTTTATCCTAGCAGGTGCTCAAACCACCATACCTGAATTTGGCCCCGGCAACAACAGCCTCAACGTTGTATTTAAGCAATCAAGTGAGCAAACAATCTGGAAGCTATTGAATATCATCTTGTTACAATAAATGATGGAGTAGTTCAAGGTTGAGAAACACAACTGCCAGTCATGTCTTCTGTTTTAGACTATCCCGATCCATTCTTGATTTAGATATAGCACAGAGCACCCTAATGAATGCAGCACAATTCTGAACAAAGACCTCAGCTCAGCTCTTTTGCATATGCTTTCTCCCTAAGAATGTTTCAACTCCAACTCAGCAAAAAATATGATGCAAATATCTTCTAAGAAATATATAAATATTCTCATGCATGGTGCCCATTGAAAAGTTCATTCTCTTTCCTTGAAGCTGAGATTGCTCCTCCCTTGAAGTCTGTGAGGTCTGCAACTAGAGTATTGAAAATGTTCTCCAAGGAACTGTTAAATCCACTCCATTAGATGCAGTACAGTAACTCTGGGTAAAGCTGACTGTGCTTCAGGATCAGACAGCCCTCGCTATACATCCTCTGTGATAGAAATAGATTGATTTCTTTGAGAAAGAAACTCCTTGCTTTGAGCTAACACGCAAATCTCACACCTTTCATAGAATCATAGAATTGTTTATGTTGGAAAAGACCTCTAAAATTATCAAGTCCAACTGTAAACCCAGCACTGCCAAGTCCACTACTAAACTGTGTCCTAAATGCCACGCCTTCACACTTTTAAATCCCTCCAGCGATGGTGACCCCAACACTTCCCTGGGTAGCCTGTTATAATGCTGGACAACACTTTTGGTGACGAAACTGGGCCTGATCCCCTGGTTGTTCTGCACATGCTGCATGATTGCACCCAAGATATCTGCTCCATGACCTTCCTTGGCACCGAGGTCAGGCTGACAGGCCTATAGTTCCCCAGATCCTCCTTCTGGCCCTCCTTGTAAATGGACATCACATCTGCTAAATTCCAGTCAACTGGGACCTCCCTGGTTAGTAAGGACTGCTGGTAAATGACTGAAAATGGCTCACTACATCCTAGAGTGTCTTCCTGCAAGTTGTGTTGACATTTCTTCTCTCCCTTTTGTTTCAAAATCCAGGGAGACAAATGTAGGCAGAACAATATTCAAGTATTTTTCCAAGCTAAGAAATCATGCATCATTTATGCTGCATAACACTCTATGTAACGTCCACCATCAAGTTCCAGAAAGATATTATTCAACTTACCTGCTCATGCACTCTCATGAGTATAGGATTAAACATTTCCAACAAAAACTTTTATCTCCCTCATTTACAGTAAACATGGTTATTATTTTTCAAGATAAAAAAGCTATTTAAATTCTTCAATGCTGAAGTACTCTAGGAAAGCCAGCCATAAAGGATACACTTAATTCTTCTGTATTTTCAAAAAGTTGTGTTTGAATAACACTAAGATTACTCATGATGCTTTAGTTCAGTCAGATTTTCCTGAATTTTTGCTTTTGTTGGTCTGTCCTTATGAAGAAAAAGGTCTAAACTGTGGAAGTTTCTGATATTTGTATTCTACTGCAGTAATGCAGAAATAGTCCTACCAACTCAGGGTAGACATTCATCTGGTCCACATGGCTAGGAAAGAAGGTAAAATCAGAGAAAACATGGCTAGGTATTCCCTAAAGCATGTCCCCACATCCCAGCAATTAGGAAAGAGAGAAGAAAGAAGGAATACCCTTTAAGGAGATAAACTTTTTCAGCTCTCAAGTTGTGTAAAAACGTCATAGCCAAGTATAAACAGTGTGGTTACCGTGTCTGCCTGTCTTCTTCAATAAATTTTGATCTACATTTTCTGTTCTACTTAATGTAGACTTTCACCACTCCCTATCCTCTTCCTGCAAGGAAATTAAGGTCACTTTTAATCCTCTTTGTTCAATTCCTGTTCTGAGATGTTCTCAAGAAATGGAGGACTTTTGCAGAGACCTCTAGATTTCTGCGCCGACACCAACCCTCCTTCAGAATCAGTCTCCTAACCTGCTTCTTCCTATAGGCCAGATCAAACCTTGGAATAATTTCAGAGTTCAGGTCTGTCCCTACATGCATCTCTTTCTCCCTCATTCTTCTCCATCCCTCCACCCAGCACTAGCTCCATATGCAAGGAGATGCTTGGACAGCAGACTAAATTAGGGAAAAAGATTTCTCTCATCCTTACCTCTCTTACTCAGCAAGCAAAGAAAGAAAGAAAGAAAGAAAAAGAAAGAAAAAGGCTAGTGCTCTAAATGTAGCCCTTGACTACCTATCAAATGATAAGAGAGCCTGATAAAAACATAGTAATTCAACTTGAACACAAGGAGTGGGTTAGTTATGCTGTCTAGACCTATGCGATTGAAAGTCATCACCGAAATAAAAGCTCACCTTCAAAACCTTCATCATTTCTCACTCAGAAAATTTAAAAAGCAAGTCAGGAAACCCATTTTCTTCTTTCTACTTGATATTTTCTGTTCGGAAGTGTAACAAAAACCCACTCACTGTTACTGGAAACAGTAAAAGATCTCAGTATCTGTTTCCACACCACCACTGCCAGACTCTGCAGCAGTGGCATCACCCTTACCTTCTGAAGAACAAGAGCATAATCCCTGAACTGCACATGCTCTTTGGCTTTTGTGGCTCACAGGGGGTTTGAAGGGGTTTAGATGCCTACAGCCCATGATAGAGCATGAGGCTGGGATACAGCATTAGAAGCAGTAACCCATCACTCTTTCATAGCACAGCTGGAGCAAGCTGCCGTGAGCAGAAGGCAGCAATTTCATTGCCTATTCTTTATCCTACAAGATCCACATTCAATCTTCCAAAAAGGAAGAGAGAAGAGTCTACAAGTGAACCTAACATTTTCCAGCTGGCCATGACGTTGAATGGAAATGTCAAAGTAAAATCTACTTTTCCTGTAGCTGAGCAATAAAGACACTTACGCATCACATCCCAGAGCTGAAGACGTGATTTTCCTGGAACGGGATATTTTGCTGATCTGAATCTCTCCTCTGGAATCAGCAACATTTCTGCTAATAAGAGACAGACCCAGACCGAGTCTTGTGTCACCATGGGCAGACTGGGAGATGAGAAAAAAGGCAGAGGAAAAAGTTCTCAGCTATTAAAAACCAAGCTCTAATCTGATTCTTCTGTGTTTATGAAAAGAGCAAGTGAAAGCTGATGCACCCACTAAGAAGGCAAGCCCTGTCATCACTGACCTTAGTGGGTGATTTGTGCGTTCCTGTTGCAACACAGCCCTCTATACTGCTCCTTGGCAGGAGATTGTTTATCATCATCTGGCAGCTTTAGTGGAACTTTAGTGGCTATAGGGGAGAGCTTCATGGGGAAGGAGGGGTAATTTTCCTCCTTCCCTTGCCTTGCTCAGGAACTAGGAGGTGCAGGCTCAGGAACTGGCTGTAATTGGCAATGGAATGTCTGGATATAACTAGGTCTTGTGTACACCCCTGTCCTTGAATGGATGTTATGTCAGCTCTGATCACGGGGTTTTTTTATGCCAAACATATCGAGACAGCTTGTAAAACAGGGGTATTTTGCTCTACTGACACAACATAAGGAGACTGCTTCTTTGATAACAGTGGCCTGCAACTTGGAATCTGCAGTCCTGAGGCAGAGTCAGAACCATGCCTCCTCATTTGCACATTGTGAAGCAACTAGGAAGATAATTAAGACATCCCTGACTCCTGTTACCCCCTGCAGAGAAAGTCCTAAGCAAGAGTCTTAGAACACTGAGTGAGCACCACACAAGCAGAGCTGCAGTGAGTTTACATTCACAGATTCTTCCCTGACATGATGACTTTTGGGGAAGAGTCTATCACCCAAATCGTAAGTTACACAAATCCTTCCTGCAACATCCAGAACCTTGATTGTTTGCTGTGGCTGAAGGCATAGAAAGAGCAAAGCTTACATCCACTGTGCCCTGAGTGTAGAGTAACGAAGAAACACGTCAATAGGATCATATATGCCTGCTGCTGCAGTTACAAGCTCTCCATAGTATTGCCACACATTGCCTCTTTGCAGAGACCACTTGGTAGGTTTCTCAAAGCTCAGACAATGTTTGATGTCAGAAGCCTTGGGCATATGTGGGAATTCCTTTAAAGCCTTGTATGAAAGAATATAAAAGTTGGGAAAAAAGTAAGTTTACCTTTGAAAACTGTTTTCTGATTTTGTAGGAAAAGATTTTCTCATAGGCTTTACTAAAAGCAATATTGAGTTAGAGTCACACCATGTGTATCTGTGAAGCAGAGCACGACAGAGCGGGCACAAAATAATGTTGTATGGAAATATTTTTGTATAGAAATTGTTAATTTTCATCGCTAGCATACAAAAGATAAAGGTAATAAAAAGGGCAGAAGAGAAGTTGACATAAAATAATTATTTTTTTGAGTATTTGGTGTCCCTAATTTAAAATATTTCAATATCAGAGAGATGTATAAAATTAACAGCAAGTGAAAATTGTCTTCATTTTCCTAATGACACCAGACTGCTTGAAATGTAGAGGTCAGTTATAACTGACGGACACTTATTTCTTTTAATATGATAAAATAAACCCCACGCATTTTTAAAATCTACATTTCATAAAGTCAGAACAAATCAAAATGAGCTCTTGCTGTCTTCCATCAGCTTTTCCCAACCCAATACTTCTTTATCCTCCCTTCTTTCATATACATGCTTCTTTTTTTTCCCATAGGAAATCTAAATTGATAGATTAAAATAGCCCATCTATTTGATTTCTTTAAAAGTAATTGGAGTTTCAAGGAATCAAGCTAAGGATATAACCACATCTCAAACTCATGGCCAATCTACTTTTTCAATATTAAACCCATATATTTAAAGTCCTTCACATGACTAAGCTGTGAATCCAGAATCTTGTTATGCACAGTCCCACACATCAAGTAGTAGAAGGAAATTGAGTGACAGTTTCTGTACAACAGTTCCAGAAGTCTCAATGTACAACACAGTAGTTACTCTTAAAATTCTTTAAAATGCATTGCAGTGATGAAGACAGAAGCTACTGGTCCTTGTTATACCTTATTACTCATTCAGCTCATATAAAAATACACTTTCACAAATACTGGTGTGAAGTTCATTCAGGAATATTTTCACTTGTAGTCACACAAGCATCTCTCTTTTTCCACTCCTTCTATTTTAGGCCTTGATCTTATCAGGAACTTCAGGGCAAACAGAAATATGACCTGCCCCAGCTACAAATATACCCCAGAATTTAAATTTCAATAGATCCCTCTCCAGAACCTAATTAACAAGAAGCACACGTAAATTCACTAAATTCAGTGGAAGGTTACTGGTTAATCTCAGGGGAGACCAGCCCCTCCAAGCACTAGGGCAGAGTTGCAGAGTTACCAAGCTGTTTCTTCTCATATGAAGTCAAATTGGATTATGCTACTTACTAAACCTGGATTTAAAACTATGTTACACCTCATGCAAAATTTGTAGCAATTTACTGTTTCACAGAAAAAAAGAAAAATGTTCATAAAACATCTCTGCAAGGCCTGAATAACATCCATCAACTAAAAGAGGTGCAGGTTGTCCAGACACAGGGAAGACTAGAACACACAGCTATAGCACTGCTATAAATAAAACAATCGAAACAGAGCCTTCAAAGGCAGTCCTCTCCACAAACAATTGTCTCACTGGGAAAGATGAGATTAAAAATGCAAAAAAAAATGCAACTCCTGTGACTCATATAATCTGAATAATACAGTTGTCCAAGAGCCTATCTAAATCAGAGCCAAATCACAAGCTGGGGAGACATCTAGAAAAAAATAGAAGATGGTATTTTGAACTACAAGCATGTTATTTGCCACCAATGTGACACAAGCTTTTAATTTGTATTGGTTACAGCATTGTTTGTGATGCATGCATGATGGAGAACATTTTATTCTAAAAGTGGAGTGACAGACCCAACATAAAATACTTTTTCCTGATTTCTCCAAGATAAAAATTAAGACTTTCTGCTAGGTCAGAGTCTCCTATGCTGAAAATTCTGCTACCATGAGCTCTTGGAAAAACAAAAAGAACAAGAAACAAAAAAAATCAGACATGCAATGACAGCAACTAACGAAATCCCCCAAACCTGACCAGTGGTACAATTTCACGAAGTACAGTCACTGAAGAGGCTTTTTGTCAACTGAGCCTTAGCTTAAATCTGACCTCAAATTTTGATTACCTGAAGGTAAGCTTAATATCATACCACACTAGAACGCACTCAAGTTCTTCTTATTTTGATTAAATTGTAATTCTTCAGAAAGACTTTAAACAGAAAAAAGGAAAAAGCAAAAATCTGTGCATGGAAGCTGTTAAAAAGTAAGCGTTCCTGGGGCAGATTAAAAGTCTGTTCTAAAAAACAGAAAATAACAACACTTTAACTTAATTAGCTTCACCCAAGTAGCCCTACACTTAATTTCAACTTTTCAGGAAAGATTCCTCATATTGTGAAATTTTGCCCATTGTTAAAAAAAAAATGATGCCACACAAAAATGGTGCCTGAGGGAATAATATGCAAAGATGTCAGGCCTAGTGATTTGGATCACCAGCTGGTAAGATGACCCTCATTAGTGTCCCTCTCTTCACTATTCTGAATTCTGATAAACTGGTCTGCATGTTTCGGAAATTGTATGAAGCCTTTGGGTCCTCAGGGATAATGCTTTATCAACCCGCAGCTGATTTAAGACCCATTTATAGACAGATATTTTAATACAGCTACCCCTACCAGAAGAGAAAGCACAACTTTTTGAGATAGCTAATAAGATTAAGGAGTGGTAAAGCTGAAAAAGGTTACTTTTCCTGAACTTTCCTGTGAGTCTAAGTGTCAATGGAGTCACAAACCATGGCAGGTTGGATATAAACACTTAATCCCAGATTCCTTTACAATCACAAGGGGAAACATTTTCCCAGACTTACTGAAGACTTTACTAATGGTACAAAGAGCAGGGGAAAAGGAAGAAAAGGAAAAAGAAAGGAAAAAAAGAAAGGATAGGAAGAGGAAATCGTGTAATAGATTAGTAACTCAAACACCTAAGTGATAAGAAGAGATCTGGCTGGTTAAACCATAGGTAGCTATGAAAGCTGCAGGGAAGGGAGACTGATGAAGGGATAAAAGAATTGTACAAAAATTAAAAGGGATGGTACTTTATAAAGAAAACCAAGTTGGAAATATAGAATAGTGGATTTCCATAAGGACATTCCAGAGGCAAATATGGCTTCCCTGAGACTGTATATCAGAACAACTGAGGATAACTGAGCTGGTAATTTTGTATGTAATGCTGAATCAAGGTTCAGCATTACATACAAGATCACATAAATTTTAACAATCTTATACCTGAAACTGAGCTACAGCTATTAGTCCTTCTTTGTAATGAGCACCTGAAAAATACATAGCTCTTTCTGTCCAGAAATAGGTCTCACAGAATTTACCTTGTAGTCCCACCCTCCTCATCCAGCTTTTTGACCACCAGAAACCACTCAGTCCAAAGATTGCCCATCTAGCAGCCTGAATGAGGACCGCTGGTACTTTTCTATAGCAAAAGGTACTGTTCAAGAAGAAAGGTTTGGGAGAGTCTCTGAAAAGGGAAATAAACAAAGACATATATAAAAATATTATTTAGAAAATTAGAGTTCTGGCATAGAGTCTGAGTTAATGCTATGTATGGCCTTCAATAATGTATATTACTGTAAAGAAAAGGAAATAAAAATGTAAGGATGTATATTGAATTGGTGGTTTCACTATTTAATTTCACTAACAACATTGCCTCACTCCCAGTATGCTTTGTGCACAGTTATAATGGTCAAGTGAAATTAATTCAGATTTCTGTCACCTCCAGGGTTTACTCCACGTCCTTGATGACGCAATTATTTTCATGATGTGCTGCTTTACTTGCATGGCTATTGTTATATATGTCCCTTGCAAGCCACAGACAGCACCATTCTCTAGATTATATATATTTTAAAAAAAAGTAGTAATAAAAATAGAAGCCTAAACTTCCTAGAATTGTTGTCAAAGTGTCCACATTCAGCTTAATGCTCATAAGGTTTCTTGCAGCAGTAAAATATTTCTGAGGCCTGGCAGGAGTGATTTTTAATACAGAGCCAATTATTAGCAAGAGTTCAATAAAACAGTCAAGCTTTCCACTTCCAAGGCAGGATCATAAAATATGCCAACATTGAATAAGTAGAGATAGAGAGCAGATCAAGGGCTAGATTTCTCAGAGGGTACCATACAGTTTGGAGGAGGTGTCAGATCACCTTGGCTGAAAATATAGTCTAGATTTTAAAGACAAAAATTCTCTAACTTGGCAAATTTGCAGGCCCCGATCAGTAATGTCAACTGAAAGCCATCAGCTGGCAATATGAAAGACAACACTCAGCATTATATTTGTCAAAAGCAGGTCTTTGGCTAAATGCTTGAGAAATTCTGCTAGTAGTAGTAATTCCATAAAACTCTGTAGGTCTGTGTTGTATATCAGGGAGACAGATCTTCCTGAGTATGCCTAAGGACTTAACAAATGTATGGCTATAGAATCTAATGCTGAATTAGGAGCTTCCTAACCTACACAGACCTCTACTTCCCTGCTGACCACAAAACAGCCATAGCAAAACTGAAAAAACTTTCTATCAGTCTGCGGATCTCCTGAACTTTCCCTTCCCATTACCAATACCAAACAGTAGAGCCCTAAATGATTTATCTGCACCTGGTGAGAACAACCACACCAGACCCTTTGACTGAAAAACAGATCGCTCATTACAGCAGCTGTATGAGAAGAGAATTATTGTTCTAGGGTGACAGACCTGAATGCCCCACAGCAATGATAGCTTGCCGTTTCCCAGCAGTGATTATCAGTGCATGCAGGCTACTGTCTGCAAAGAGTAAGATCGAAATCAAAGACCTCTCCCAGGAACCAAAAGGCAATGAGATTCCTATTTTTTTTCACTCTTCTGTCCAAAGCAATTCATTTTATCTACACACAAGGATGAAGCTATTAACTCATGAAGATTACTTAAAACAATTCATTTTATCTACAGACAAGGATGAAGCTATTAACTCATGAAGATTACTTAAAACATCTCACATACGAAGTTTAGTGAGTTTTTTGGTTTGAAAATCGCGTCCCATAATTTTGGTAGCAAGTGTATCTACCTTGCTGAATCAAAGGTTATCCGACCAAACACAGATGCAGCATCACTCTGGTATAGTTATGGATCCAGAGCATTAGATGCATGCTTTAATAATAATAATAATTTTAAAAAAAAAAAAAAAAAGCCAACATAGGGTTGTCTCTTTTCATGTTTGTCTCTGTTTGTCTCTTTTTATTCCTGTAGTCAGTCCAGCTAGGATGGAGTTAACTTTCCTCAAAGCAGCCCATATAGTGCTGTGTATCCACTGGTGACTAAAACAGTGTGGCTAATACACCAGTGCTTTGGCTACTGATGCACAACTCCTACACAGCATTCAAGGCCGTCTCTCCAAGCCCATATGTGCCTGCAAAGGCTTCTCCCAACCCAACAGCTGGGAGAAGACACAGCTGGGATCCCTGACCCCAAGATTAACCCACCATGGTCTTTTCTGGCATCCAACATATGTGCTCAGTTCCAAAGAGATAAATGTTAAAAAAGGTCATGGCTTTATGCAATCTGGAAACAAAACATATCTAGATTGATATGCTGGTTTGGGCTAGAGAGGAGTTAATTTTCTTCAAAGTAGCTGGTAATGGGCTGTGTTTTGGATCTGTGCTGGAAGCAGTGCAATAACAACAGGATTGTTCCGGTTATTGCTGAGCAGACTCTGGACAGGGTCAAGAACTTTTCTGCCTCTCACCCCACCCCACCAGCGAATGGGTTGGGTGTGCACAAGGAGTTGGGAGAGGACATAGCCAAGACATCTGAGCCCAACTGATCTAAGGGATTTTCCATACCTATGGCATCATGCTTAGCATATCAATCTGGGGGCAGAAGGAGGAAGGGTGGGGTGTTTTTTCTTCCCAGGTGAGCACTACGTGTGATGAAGCTGATGAAGCCCTGCTTTCCTGGAGATGGCTGAACATCTGCCTGTGGTAATTGAATTCCTTGTTTCGCTTTGCTGGCATGCATGGCTTTTGCTTTACAGATAAAGTGCAGACAAACTGTCTTTATCTCAATCCATGAGTTTTCTCATTTTTAGCCCCCTGATTCTTTGCCCCATCCTACCAAGGAATGGTGGGGAGCAAGTGAGCTGGAGGCTGAGTGGTGCTTAATTTGCAGGCTGGGGTTAAAGCACAACAATTGACTTTACAGAAGAGCATGACTGCATAACACTTGTATTTTTATCTACAGAAATATTTCAATTCCCCCGTTCTTGACTTTGCACTGTCCTTCTCTTTTCTAACATCAGGAACAGCATCTCTGATGTATATAGGCAAAACCCAAGTTACGTTACGATTCTATGAACTCAGGAACAGATTGTTTTGTCAGGAAGAAACTGTAAGCTATACAGAATTTAAATACAGTTGTAACCTGAAAAGTGACTTTAAGGTAATGTTATGGAGCTCTGTGTATAACATGCCTTGTTTATTGCATACCGTATTTCCTCAGGTGTTTACTCCATCAGACCTGAAATGCACTTTGGGATCTCTACCAGATTCACACCCATTCAGTAAGGAATGCTCTACCCACTATGGCTTCCTCTGGGGACTGTACTCCTATCCTGACATTCAGTGTGGATGCAGTTGAGTCTCTCTGGGTTGAGTCGGCTTTAATTAATTAGTGGTTAAATCAATACAGTTTTTGGAAGAACTATGGCTCCAGAAAATTTCACCATCGTTTCGATTTGTATATTTAGGTGTGGAATTTTTTTGTTTAAAATTAAGTAGATACTTTAACATGCTTCACTGTTTCAATAACACAATACTATATACATTGCTTTCAAGACACACACATCTCTGCTTGCAGCATAACTTGACCCTAAAAACTATTATATAGTGGTGTTTGAGAATTAGAGGGCTAGAATTTGTTATTTAACTAGCTCTGATTAATTCTGCCTCCCGTGTTGGACAAATGTGAAAACTCAGTTAAGAGCACTCAGCTCAGCATAACTTTAAGCATAAACCATAAGAAGCAATTGACCCAGATGCTCCCCCATAATATGTTTTTTTTTCCATGATGATGTCTGCGCATTTAAACTCTGGCCGCAGTGTTGTTGAATATAAGGAATATAATTGATAAAGACAGCAGTATGGAAGGAAATTACGATAAATGAAGAGATAAAAGGTTAATGTTCTTCATGGAAGAAACACTTTCTGCTTCACACTGAAAGCTCAAAGAAAAAAGAACCAACAACAGCATTATATTTCTCAAAGCATCATGAACTAAAGAGCATTGAAAATTAATCTGATATTAACAATTTTCTACTCAAAAACATTAAAACTTTTTACTTTCATGTGTTCATTTCCCTCCTCAGGCTTAATCTGACTGCCTTTACTAACTAATGAAAAAGAACTGTAGTAGCTCTTTCACAAACATGACTTATTATTTACACTTCTTCCTCTTCAGACTTACATGACTTTCTTTAGCTTTTATAAACAGGCAAAAGCCTGCAAAGCATCAGCAGCTTTAAAAACAAACAAATTGATAATTGCACAAAGCAATTCAAAATAGTATTTTATAATAGAAGAAGAGAGGGAGTCTCTTGTCCCATCAAAGACTAATATTGGAGCATTAACTCTTCCACTTGCTCAGTCAAAACATCCAATCAAAATATTTTCCTTTATTCAATAAGTTATTGGATGGTATCAGAAAAGAAGCTTCAATTACAGTCTTTTCAACCTGAGATGTTATAACACTGATAAAAGCAAATAGTTTGAACACCATAACGCTATTCTTAAAATAGGAAAAATAAAATTCGAGATATAAAAAGCATTCAACAAGCAGTTATTAAATCTGGAACTGGGGTTTTGAGCAAATGATGTCTGTAAAGCGTTTGACTGTTCAGCACTATTCATTGAAGCTCTAATATAACAAACCTGGGGGAATGAAATATGATTTCAACTGATTACCCTCCTTCGTCCCCACTGAAATGGTTGTGTCAGTATCTTTTCCTCTTGCCCCCTCTATCATTGCCCATGCGATTTAATCAGATGCAGTACAGTATATTTCCACGCAGAACATCTGATTTTAAGGACCAGTATTTTTAAGCCAAGCAGCTCAATGGAATTTAAAACAACAATGTTTCTAGCTCACATTCACTGTTTATGCTATTCAATCTGTAATGAAACATCAACATGAATTCAATCAGCTGTAGAACAATAAAAAAGCCTTGTAAACAAGTCAAAGACCTTTCTAGAGAGATGAACTACAAATGAACTTTAATTTTTATTAGCAGCAGAGCATACAATGAGATACTCAAGGTTCAATTCTAAATTCATCATGGTACAGTAAAGCTCACAATTTTTATTTCACATTTTCTCAATATACATACCTGCTGTGTAAAGGTGGATCCAGTTTGGTAACAACCAATATCTGTGGTCACACCATGCTTTCTAAGTCTTGCTTAGTAACACCAAGGAACTGCAGGTTCTCAATATGGAGTAGAACATCTTCCAAACCTCTGTGTATGCACAGAAGCGGTTCTCCTAGTACTAGAGACAAGGAGATGATATAGACACCTAAAGGCAAGGCATTGAAATTCCTGGTTTTGGGACAACATGGGGTTTTGAGAGCAAAAGCAGGAACTTGCAATCAATACTTGCTTTCAGCTAAGTGGTCAGTTTAGAAGATCAAGCCACGTAAATGAATGAATAAGATTGCTCCCTTTGAGCAAACCAGTAGGAAATTTGGATGTCTGAACTCGTGATCACTTTCTAAAGTTTAGGTACTGAATTCAGGTCTGGATGAATCCTTTTCTTCAGTTAGGCATCTACAAGTCTCCAGAACAAATCAAACCAAAACAGCAGTATCTTTTCAAGGCAGAGGTGCTGGAAAAAAAAAAAAAAAAAAGAGATGACACTGCCATGGCCCACCATTTATGTAACAGCTTTTCCCAGATGTTTTGGATCAAAAGACCACAGTCAATGTTCAAAATTTATCTAAGATAAAGGCAAGTTAAGTGGTCAATAAGTAAAGTGAGATGCTGTTAACACTCACCCAGCTACCACTTCAAGGGTTCTTTTTCTTCAGTATTCTGCAATTTATTTTTTCATTGAAATTACAGAAACAATCCTGAGCCGTAAACATCTCGACATGCATCAACAGAGCCACAGACCTGTTGTACAGCTTGCTCCTTCTGAGCAATTGGGTGCAGTTTCTTGCAGGAGAGGGAAAAGCCCCCAAGATTTCTAGGCCTTGGTTTTTATGTGGGCTGTGAAGAAGCCGCAGTGAGCTCTCAGTACTGAGAAACTGCCTAGTGATTTTTAAAATAACGATGAGTTGAGAATCAGCTTTAAAACACCTTACAGAATCAACTGGCAAGAAACCAAACCTTGGGCATGTCTCGTCTCACCAAGTGTGCCGTCTGTGCAGCAGACTGATGAACACAGAGCGTGGCTCAGGCCCAGATGTCAGGAGCATGGAGAGAACCCTGTCTGTGACTGAGCGGCACAGGGCAGCCCTTTCTGCCTCAGCTGCAGCCACCACAGGCTTCGCCTCTAAGGCTGCACCTACTCATGCAGGGTCATGCGTGGAAGGGAAAAGGTCAGAACTGTGCAGGTTGAGGCAGGGGAAACTAGGGTTTTCTTCCCAAGGAAACACTGCCAAAGTTCCAGGTTGGAGGCAAATTTAATTTGTTTCCATGTAGCTGAGCCATCTAGACAGCAAGGCAATCCTCAATGTTTTGTCTCATCTTTTCTAAAGCCTTTTGATACCTCTTGAATGCAACGAGAAGCATGGCCTTTAATCACAACCCTTTAAAATTTTTTTCTACTGAATTCCAAAGCAAAATATGAAGGGAATTTGTTACAAACAACCTCCCTTTAAAAAAGGTTCAAGACAATTTTGATTACTATTCAGTTTCATGAGTCTGCTACTGACCAGTAAACGGAAAAGCCTTCACTGGAGAGGTGAAGCTACTAAGCTTTCACAGGTAGGGCTGTAAGACTTCAGGAGTAATTTAATTATGGATAATACTATACGTTGGCTGGCAAGACACTATATAGATTTAGTCAGCTTTTTGGGCTTTTTCTGTGTTTGAGTTTTGTTGGAGTTTAATATATTTGTATTCGAAAGTCTTATTTTGTTGAGAAGAGCTTTGTGAGATAGCTAATAATTAAATAATGGGAATTGTCAACTATCTTCTTAATCCAGTTTCAAATATTTAACTTGGTTTGTGAAGAAAGGCAAAAAAGCAAGCAAAAGTATGAAAAGGTAATTAAAATAACTTGCTAGAATCAGTCTTTTCAGAGGTTGCTTGGCCCCAAGAGCACTGATTTCATGGGATGCAAACAAACCTTTCTAAAAATGAAGACTAAAACAACCATTTTAGAGACAGCCTCAGAAGGTTCAGGTAAACACCAAAAAAGCAAACAACAGAAATGTTCTTCATTAAAAATTGTAAATGTGCAGTAACTACACTGGGTTCAGCGGTTATTTTTCTAACACAAATGTGATAGAGCACATGTTGATGCCCCTTGAAATAGCCTCCCATACTTATGTTTTATTCTACACTAACCTTGAGATCAAGGCTTCCCATGAAGCAGTACTAAAGTTATTCTGAACGCTAATTTGGAGAGGGAGGGCATTAAATCTCACGGAGATGGTATAGAGCGTGCCCTGACAGTTTATATTCTGAAACTCTGACCGGTGGAGGAACGGGTAAACAGAAATTAAGCCTAGAAGCAGCAAGAACTCCCTGAGATGGGGCCTTCTGGGGAAAAAGGGAAGGCTATACAGGGTGCAAGAGCTGGTTGGCTGCAACGAGATTACAGGGCCTGAACAGGAGTAGCAATGCAGTGTGGACAAGTGACCTCCGTGAAGCTGAGCTACTCTGCACATGAAAATGAGATGGATCCTCAGAGAAAACTTCCTTTCTGCCCCCATTAAATGAGCCAAGAGGCTGGGCCAAGGCCAAGTACCCACCACAACACAAAGCAGTGGAAGACCCTCATGTATCTGCTGCTGCTAGTATGAAAAAAGACATGAGGTCTCCTTGAACCCTCAGACAAGTTCAGGCAGGAGCCAGGCTGTGAAGCCGAGTCAGCAGCAAAGTCTAGCCCCACACCAACATTACAACAATAAAAACTTGAGAAAAGGTAGGCACAAGAAGTGTCCAACAAATAGAAAATGGGGCTGGGGAGGCTTGGACAGGTCTTGTTTTACTCATAAAGGTATCATCAGGGTCTCTTCCTGAAAGAAAGAAATCTTGAAACAGGACATATTCAAGTGGCTCCAGCTGCGTCACTTTGGAATGTGTCCTGTGCTAACCAAAGCTGAGACAGGCCAGCCCCTTGGAGTTTGTATCTCATCACACTGTGTCATTTCTACTTCTAGTTGTGGCCAGAATGAGGATGTGCAGAAAACCATGACAGAGGAAAGCAAAGCAACAAGCACAGTTATCCTTCAGTTGTTCCACAGTCATAAGGTGAGTCACTTGATAGGATCGGAGAGTCCTGTCAAAGCTGCTCCATCTGTACAACTTTCTTTCCAGGCACTCATTCCTCAGCATAAAGGTGTAAATTCATGAGCAGTTTCTAAAAAATTGTAAAAGAAAAAAATCACTTTCTAGAGGATTAATCTAATAGCAAAAAAAGGAAGCATACAGAAATAGGTGTATTGTGTTAATCACAAGCAGCTTGATAGCAATGAAGTACCGGAAAGAGGCAATAAGGGAACAAACAAAGAATCTATAACATAAAGTTGTACTATGCCTGCTTCAATAAAAATTCCCTCATAGCACACAATGGACTCTTAGGAAGCAGTGAACATTACTGTATATTTTGGAAATAGAAGGACTGACACATTTTCATAGATGCCAAACATCCATTTCTTGTGTGAGTCCACTGCAACACTGAACATAATGCTGGGCCAACCTTCAACATTATTAATACCATAAACGTCTCCCAGATAAATTAACATGAAGCCATGAAATTGCTTCAGTGGAGCCAGTCTGAATGATCACATTAAAACTTTCAATTCATGCAAATCTGCAGCTTGTGAATCAACACCATACTCTGCCTTTTAGAACCACTTAGAAGCATCTCCACACAATTGACTGTCATTACATATTGCGGCAAAATTCACTATAGGGTCTCGGGAATTTATTTGTACATTTGTACATTGTTTTGCAGCTTCGTGAGCCTCTGTGTGTCAAGAAGTAATAAACAGCATGAAAGCAGGAGGAGGGAAGCCGCACTGACAGAGATCTGTGAACCGGTAGTGAAATGGTGGTTTACATGTCATTTACCAAAGGCGTTGGCCCACCTTGCTAGTCCTGCTCTATCCAGTACTGTTAGGTTAAATTTCATAGGGATAAGTGTCACCACATCATCTTTGAACAATCCTAACACCACAGCAACATCAGTGAAATTTTTAATTATGGTGAACTGTTTCAGGATATATTTAGATTCTATTTTGGAAATGAGTGTTATGTCAGATAACAGTTCTGACAAATGCAGTATAAAAACTGGCCTATCTGTTAAAAAAAAAAAAAAAATCATATGTGATACTTGCATTTGTCTCCGAATACCAAGCAGCACTCTTCACTCCTAAAGTTTTATGTCCTAAGAACAGGTAATTTGCTCCCATTTCTGTTCCCTTCCTTTCCATTCAGAAAACTGTGCTATGAAGAAAAGCCTGAATGCATTTGCAATCCTCCATGTGTAAAGTCTTGGATAATAATTTTCTGACGACAGCTTCACAATATGGCATGCCAGTCCACTTGTAATCCTATTGTTCAGCTTTGTCTGCACCAGCTGGAACTTGCCATGTTAACATTTTTACCCAAGATCTTTTCCACTCTGATAAGACAAGCCATCAGTAGAAGCTCTGCCTGTGGTAGCTCTGACACCAAAAGTATACAAAAACCACTATTGCCACACTGCAAAAGGAATCACAAAGAGAAAACAAACAAACAAAAAAACAAGATGAAAACATTAGCAGTCTGAAGTAACATGGAAAAGGAATAATGAATAATGAAAAACATCATCTGCTCTCTTCTTCTTCTTGAAGAGAATTCTTGTGCGGAATAAGTATTAATCATTCCATTGCATAGGGTGGAAAAATGAGACTATATGTAAGAAGAAGCAGAAGAAAACAGACAAGAAACAGTAGTGGGTATGAGAAATAAAACAGATAAAGTACCCATAAGTTTTAAACATCGTAATTCTAAGGCAGGAAGTGGAATTACTCTAAGATATACCAGTTTATGCCACTATATTTAGCTCTGGAAACAACGTTTATGTCTATTTTATCTGGGCATAAACTCCAGAGACTGGAGCTCCTAGTAGAGAGAAGAAAATGCTTTTCCATTTTGGACTTGCATAGGGTTGAAAACGCATCTGTACACGTAACAGTACAGTTTTTTATCTACCTGGTTATGACATTTCTGACACCAACAATGAAAGTTGATCTGAGCTGTTAAACAGTTGTAGATCTCCATAGTCTCCCACCCAATTCAATAGTGATTGCATCATTGCCATGTCTCCTTTGATGAATGATGGCAGGCTGGCCACTGCAGTGTGGAAGGAACAGATCAGTGTGTTTGCATGGAGCTGGTTTTTGTCAGCTGTACCCATTGTTCTGAACAGGTTTTACAAGTTGATCTATTAAACCCAGATTGAGTTTGAAAAAGTAAGATTGTTTCAAGGCACATAAAAAAAATTATACATTTTTAGGAGACACTAACTACTGATCACAAATAAATTTAGTTTTCACAAAAAAAAATCCTCTTAAATTCTGATTATCACGTTGCAAAAAAACTTCAGTACAAAGCTAGTAAACTATTTAGCCATCACAAAAAAGAGAAGATAGGAAAAAAAATTAGTCATTCAGATAGTATTTTAAAATCAATGCTCTGATTGCCAAGCTATTAAAGGAAAGTTGACCTCTTTCTGCTTGGCAACTTGAAAGCAGTCACTTTTCAGCAGGTGTCATTGCCGTCCAAAATTTGGTGTGTTTTTTTAAGGTTTGAACCGTACAATCTGTGAAGCTGTTATGCTAGAAATGAAAGTGCCTTTAGCTCTGTTATATTCACTTTTGTACCAAGGGATATTCAGTATTTGCCATTGTCAATTCGACCCTTACAAAGAATGAATGATGGCACCAAAAGTTTACACATCGTAGTCAGAAATGAAATCCGTGTTGACTGTCAGAAAAAACTACTCTATGCCCAGAAAGGTCTGAGGGAAACTTAATAGAGATGATAGAGAAAAAACACAGCAAAGGAGCACTTCTACCTGAACTCTTCCCTACATGAGGAGTCTGGAAGCATCTAGTAAGACAACGAATCCAACAGAAAGTACCAAGACAAAATGTAACTACATGCCATGTAGCAGAGAAACTGTCTATGAATTCAGAAAATAGTGAGCTTACAACATAGATGTCATTCATCCTGGCAGAATTGTGTACATTTGGTGGCGTTATTCTAGAGTGTCTGATTGTCATAAAATAATACCACTGAGCTGAATCATATGATAAATATATAATTTTTTTTAAATTACATATTATACTTCAGATGGAAAAAACCTTTTTTTCCCCCGTGCTTGAAATAATTCAGATTTGTTTTTCTGGACAAGAATGCCCACTGCCTGTCTATTTCCTTAGTGACTACAAAGCATCCTGAAAATTTCCCTTAAATGATTTAAATTACTGTAATTTTAAAACCAAAACCAAACTAAACCAAACATTTAAAAACCCCAAACAAACCAAAATATATTCTTATTTTGCTCACCAGATTCAAAGTAGAGATGTCTTGAAATAAACCATATGATGGAGATTTCAGCTCAGCTTACACCACCCTGCACATTTAACTGAGGTAGTCACTCCATTTTTCAAGGACTGGGCAATTATGAGGGAAGAAATCAAGATAGATTGTGGTAAAACTGAAGCTGATTATCCTGATGAAAAACTGAGGGAATCCCACCCATAAGCAACTGTTACCCTTGACTTTTTCTCAGTAGAGACACTATTCAGAAAATAAAGAAGTATAATACACATATCCTTCTTGAATCAAAACATTGAAAACTCTGCTGCTGGTTTTGCTAGTAAGTTCATCATATCAATACCTTGGATTTGTAGAGGCAGTATTGTGGATTGTAATTGTAAGGAGGAGACAACATTCAGAAAAAAATATTCACTTTGTGCTATGGGCAATCAGATTTTGACAGTGCTTTTTTACCTATAAACTTTTCCCTAATTTGTCACTTTCATAAGTCATCCTATTTTGCAGAACAGAATCAGTGGATGACGAAAAGAGTACAAATGAACTTATTTTCACGTGATTTCCCAATTGTCTTATATGAAAAGGAAACATAACGGTAGAATGAAGAAACAAAGGAAATAAAAACTACCACACAAACCAGAAGCAAGTAGGTTGTTTTTCAAGAAATTAATAAACACTAGCAGACTTGAAAGATGATGTGGTTTCCATCAGGTCATGTCGCTGACACCTTTTAGAGGGGGAATAGTAGGCCCAAGGATTTGGGTGTGGATTACAGGTCTTTTGCTTTGTCCAAATAGACTTAATGCTATGTAAAATTAGGAAGTTACTGTCAAATCACTATTTCTCACCTGTTTTCCATTTGTGCGAAATAAAATGATAGTACAAACCAAACATGTGGCAAACTAGAATATGAACCACAGAAGTATTACAAGCCACATTAACTGGCATTTTAGCAATCCAGTTGGCCCAATGTTACCCAAATGGACGTAGTTATACACCCTTGTAAATCTTAGTAGGGGATCGTCTGGGTAAAATATTACAGAATCACAGCATCAATTACATTGGAAAACACCTCTGAGATCATCAGGTCCAGCCTCCGACCTAACACCATGTCAACTAGACAATGGCACTAAGTGCCATATCCGGTCTTTCCTTAAACGCCACCAGGACGGTGACTCCACCACCTCCCTTGGCAGTCCGCTCTGGAGTCTAATCACGCATCTATGAAGAAACTCTTCTTAATGTCCAACCTAAACCTCCCTGGTGCAGCTTAAGAGTACATCCTCTAGTTCTGTCCTGTCACTGACTTTCTGGGAGCAGAGGCTGACACTCAGCTGTTCACAACCTCCTTTTGGGCAGTTGTAGAGGTGTATGTAAGGAAGTCTGAAGAACTTTCCAATACAGTGCATTATGCTATGTCTACTCAGAGAATTCATAGCCAAACTTCTAAAATCTGATATCTTTATTAACAGAAAACCAGATTATTCTCTCCACTACTGTACTATACTGGAGGAACCAGAAATGCCTAAAAGCCATCAATGGAAGGTTTTTTCAGAGCAATTACCAAAGCAGTATACAGTATGTGTTGGAGTTGGGAAGGCTTTCTGCATAGACTGAGCATTCATAGAGAAACATGTAAATTTAATCTAATCTGCCCCCAAGTGTGCTCAGGGACATCATGTAACTCCGGTAGGCCTTCCCTACTGTTTTCTCCTTGCAGTTTGATCTGTAAGAGGAAAAGTATTCTTTCCCTGTTGGTGGTCTTTATTTTAACTTCGATTAAAGACCATGAAAGTAACAGTGAAAGCATTATTCTCCCTGTAAAGATGTTTGGATACATTGAGCATAGTAAACTAAAGTTTATTTCCTTGCTCTAGAAATCAGAGCAACAAAGGCTGCAAGAGTCAATAAAACCCAAGACCCAGCTCTAATTTCACTTGCTTCACTCTAACAAATGTATAACTCTGTGTCTCACAATTTACTTCACAATTATAATAAAAAATATTGACTGCAGAAAAAAAGTTATAGAGACTATAAGCAAGAGTAGCCATTATAAGGGAAATTTAATGGTTGAGAAATTATTTTTGATGTCATTTAACATGAAAAAGAAAGTTAGAACTCTGCTGATGTCAGCCAGCCAGTCAGATAATCCATAGCACAGAAAACCCTAAGCAATGTCTTTAGCCAAAGATGGGGTAATAACTTTGTGTGATGCTTGTGGCTAAACAAAATACTGATAAGCTTTACTGTTTCTTTGCCAGTCAAAAAGTGGCAATGACTCCATTTCAAAAGATGCAGATGGCTTCATACACTTTCATACACTCTTTCCTTGTCAAACACCTTCAAAAGACCTCATGGAATAACTCCACTGCTGATTCCATTGCAAAAGGACAATGACAAGTTGTACAGAGCTTCCCCAAAGAGTTATCCAGGTAAAGTTTCACTGGCTTGGGAGAAATGACTTAGGAGACATGCATTTCCACAGGTATATGAGAACTACTGCAATGCTTATTACCTGCTAGGCTTGTGGAGGAAATACACTGGCTTTCAAAGTTTCTGTATTCCAAAGCAAAACCAGCACAATTTCAGCTCAGGTAGGATATCTGGTTTTAAAAGGCTTAGTGCTTCAGTTTCTGAGTCATGTTATTATGAAATGTCTTTCCACATAAGGAATTTCCAAAGCATTCATCAAATACACAATAACTGTCAGATTTAGTATCCGAGTGAATTAGTTATTCATCAGTGCAGAAGGCTTTTCCAATCAAAACCCTTTGTCCTTCTCTTCCTATACTTTTCCTTCCAGCACATCCCACTCTCACTTCCTCCTAACCCTTGGCAGAGCTGCTTATAATGCTAGCATGGAGAGCTCTGAAGATCATGACATCTGGGAAAACCTGAAAAGCAGAGAGAGGGGGAAATATTTAACAACAGCAGCTGCATCCCATTCAGCTGGCTTGTCAAAGTACATCCTGATTGGAATAAATTACATCTCAGCCTCTGAACACTGGAGAGGAAACAAGGTGTTTACAACATAACACCTAGTTGGATCAGTTCCAAACTGACATATGTCACACAAAGTTGTCATGACGGAGCTAACTACAGGTTTCTCTCCAAAGTTGAAATCAGTGCATTAGCATTAAAATATTGATCTTCGTTTTGAATGACAGCATCATCACATTAGCACATAATCAACATAAACTTGTCGAGAAATGAAAGATTGTGTTGATGGAAAATGGGGATACATCTTGAAGAAACATGTTAATACTTTAAAATGGAATAAAGCCTACAGAAAATTATCAAATTTGCCGGTTAAGATACCAGTTACATTTTCCTCAGCTTCTATGAAATGGTCACTCTTGAGGAGACTGGCATTTGGAAAACAAATAAAACGTTAAAATATAGGTCCTGCCACGGATAGTAAGAGCAGTTCAAAGCCAGATTCTGGAAATCCAGCTGCAAGATTTCATTGCAAGTTTCTCTTCCTCTGTCCCCAAAGTGGCAACTGAATTTTGTTAATTGTCAAACAAAGATTGAAAATAGGCTAGAAGTTAAAGCCAAAGGCTGCCATGTTACATAAATTAACCATTTATAGCTCAGTGCAGACTTCTTGCATCTTAGTTAGCCATGTGTTGGCCTCTGTTGATCAGAAAAAAGTAGAGCCCTCCTGAATATACAAAACATGTACACGTGAACAGAAGAACAAGTGGGACCTGAGACAAACAGGTCTCAGACATCTCCAACTCTTGCTTATGTGACTATATCAGAGTATTAGTCCTAACAGATTTAGCAATGGAGAAGGATAACAATCTCTGCACAAGTTGTCTCTGCTTGCACACAGAACTCAACCATCATAAGCAAAAAAGGTAAATAAATAAATCTTATGTTACAGCATTACAAGCATACATGCTTTTTTTGTTTGATACAATAAGGATTTGACACTACATACTTCAGATATTTTACAGATATTTACTGAATAGATACATCTGCTCCAACAGAAAAATACAATTTGTACCAACAGAGAAGTTAAAAGTTGGAAAGGAGAAAAAAGGATGTCATGGAGTCTTCGTTTCACTAGATTTATAGCACAACATAGCTAAGACTTTAACATTAGCCAAAGATGATGTAACAAAACAGGTCCTGACCCCGAGTTATGGGAACTTCAACAAACATGAGCCAAAGCTGAAAAATCGTATTCCTTCTTCCCTATGCCCTCATGAGACATTTATCTAGTAATTTTAGGGCCCAAATCAAATTTGCCAAAGCATGCATACAAAGGTGACATTAAGCAAGTCCAAACTATTTGAACAAAAAGAATATTAAAGAGTTTTGTAAAGTTGTTTATCACTTAGAGTTCTGATTGTAGAATTCTAATACTAATGGATTATTGTGTCAGGGTGCACACAGTCTAACTTCCTCAGTTTTGAAGGGCAGCTCGCGGCCGAGGGTTGCTGTCTTTCAGCAGCGCACAGACCAGCCGGCCTCAATACCCTTTCAAAAGGTAGTTAAGATTATGCAATGCTGAGTGGCTTTGTGCTTACTCAGTGTCAGGGAGGCAGCCTCTGCTAAGCAGCGATAGTTTTGTCACCAGGCTTTTGAATCTCTGACTCAATTATTGCGAAGAAAATTTCCTCTGTTTACCACATCAAATGGCAGGTTATGGCAGTTCCCTTCCTTTCTCTCTCTCTACCAGTCTCACTCAGATCAGCTTAATGGTCAACCTCTCATCCTCCTTCTGGATCCCAAGCATTATTAAGTGAGCAAATAGACCCCCTGACCTAACCCTTTGGCTTCACCTTCATCACTGGGTTACTTGCTTCATTTCCAGATAGGCAGCTGAATAAATGTGTTGAGCTGTCTGCGTTTAAGCAGAAAATGACACTGATTGTCACTAAATATAGTGAGTGCCGTAAGTATGTTTCATTGGAACCACTAGCTCAAATTAGCCTGTCAGAATTTGACTGTACCCTGATGCTAACCTGTCAAGTGACTCAATTAGCTCAAGAGAATAAAGAAAAGGCTTGTCAAAGCCATCAAGGCTTTCCACTCGCTGAAGTCCCATCCCTTTGCTCACTGCCTTTATTAAATCTAAATACATTTCATATTTGCAGGTGGGTAGATGCTGTCTCTTCATTCCTTCTTCCTCAACTCCCTCTTCACCACCACTTTCTAACTGAAAAACTCATCAAATCTATGGGGAGAAATAGGAAGTAATTTCTTACAGGTCCCTAAAACCTGGTTTTCTTATGATGAAAGGAAATAGTTACCTCTAGATAAAGCCTTATCAATAGCTCAACTTTGCTTTTCTTGCAGAGCACTAAAAAGCATTAAAATAATACTGGATTTAGAGATGAAATGAAAGAGCAGAGATTTCAATCAGAAGTTCTCTCTCAATATAATTCTTTCTTTCTCCACCAGTGCATAAAGAAGCACAGCATTTCTTGTCACAGATGTCTTAGAAACCAGCAGAAAAAAAAGTGAAATCAAGCTCAGAATTGCTATCTGTTGCCTCAAGGGCACAGCCGTGCCTAACGTAAACTGCAAAGTCACTAATCCCAAGCATGTCCAAAACTGATTCAGAGGCTGGCAACTCTGAGCCGCAGTTGGATCTACAAAGCAGACAGCCTGTTCAGAGACTCTTTGGCAATGGCACTTTGCATCTTTTCCCAAGGACCCCCTCTCATCTCCTTCCCAGCTCTTGGCCCTGACTCCACACCACCTCTTTGTCAAAAACGCTGTAATGATACCAGCTCATCAGCAATGAGGGGAAAAAAAAATAATAATAAAAAAAAGACATATCCTCTTAATTAGTATCACAGTAGTTTTCCTCCTTTGAAAATATTCTGATTTGTATAGCTGTCTAGAAAAAAAAATACTTAAAAACAACATCAGGTTTTATTTTGGTAAGGACAAGGCTCATAGAAGAGACTATGAGAACACGTCATCTAGATCAATCTATATTTCCTCTTTGCATTGCTTATCTTACAACTGACATTTCTGCACTTTAACACAAAAATAATTGCTCAGCTTAAAGGCTTCTCCTTTGGCTTTGCTCTTGAGGAGTCTAATAGGCTGTCAAGTGCATCACGTCTTTTAGGAACTACAATTCAAGAGGGCACTAGAACACTTGCTCCAGCGCACAGTTGTAAATGCCAGTCAAGCCAAAACAATCTTCACTGCTCACGCAGCTATGCATGGAAATGCAAGTCTGATGGATGCAACCCTTTTAAATCACATAATACCTTCCAAACCCTCTTCTGTATAATTTGTTGGTGATACACAATAGCTTTTGTTTGTAAAGAAAGCATTCCTAAAGACCACTTTTAATGAACCTTACTGAGGTACCTCGGGATCCTCAAGTCTGTAGCCTCAAGTAGCCGGGTTTATTCAGTTGTGTGGTTTGTTGAAGCTTCAACCAATGGCTGTCAAACAAAAAAATTCAGTTGCTCTTAGCAACAGAAAAAAGAGCATAATCAGTGCACTAACATTTAAATATTAATTAGATAGGACTGGAACATGGAAACATTTAAAATAAATGTTCTTGTGGTATTATTAAATGTTAAATTTTATGCATACTAAATCATTTTCTAGCCTGTTAAAACAGCTTCTTTCTGTGGCGTAGGAGATGCATAATTAATATATTTTTTCTAGCCATCCATGTTTAATTATTAAAAAGTTTGACTAACATTTAGATGGCAAAAGCATAAAAATCTTTTGAAAAGGCTTAACCTTTTCGAGAATAGGACTGAAATAAGTAATTTTTATTAGAGCTTTTTTTATTATAACGTATTTCAAGATAGTACATATCAGTCTTTTTAGGTCCTTCTGAAATCTAGGGTAAGGAGAGGATTATAATTTCTCTTGTTTCTTTTCGTATATATATAGCTCAAGTATTTTCTTGCACTGTCAAACTAGGTGCAAGGAAGAGCTAATTAAACATAAGAAACTAACTTACAAAATAACTGGAATTTTTATTGTTGGGTTGTCTTTGTATATAACAGCCAAAAATGAGACTTTTAATAACTGTAAAACTTTTAACTACAGATTTCAGCTTACAAACCTGTATCCTGTGGATTTGATAAATATATCCCATACAAAATAAATCAAACATAAGTTTATTAAGAAAACAGCAAAAAGTTCACACAAACTTGCCTTGCCAGAAAGAGAACCCAGAACAGTGTTGCCTGTTTTGACAGGAGTTATGGAAGGAAATCTCCATAGGGCTGGTACTGAGCACACGTCTGGGTGACACTAAAGTTTACATCATACAGCAAATAAATGCCTTGCATGATTATTGCAGCTTGGCATGCACCTGTTCCAAACACCTATATACTCGTGTAATGAATTTTGTAATATCACTAGTGCATCATTGCCTTTTCTGGTTCCTATATACTGAAAACATCTAGCAAAAATTAATTGCTACATGCATAACAACGAAGCAGTGAACGGATATTCCCCAATAACTGTGGAACAAATTTCTAATCTTGCCTTTGCAAGGCAAGCCTGCTGGCTGTGCATAAAAGCCCTTAAAATAGGCAGAAATGCAGAGCAACATTCTTCATGCTTTAGGGTTTGGATGCAAGCAAACAGGCACAAAGGCAAGTGTCTCAAAACAAGGAGAAATGAGTACTCAGAACCACAGCTGATGCCAGCCTGCTGTTGGCCCAGTGCATGGCATCCCAGCTCCTGTCAAGTTTCTGGTAGATATTATGAAAGTTTTAAGGAAAATTACAATCAGGCATTTGGAAGAGAGCAATGAGGTCACTTCAAGGTGGTGGAGGAGAGTACTGGAACTGCTCACAACCACCTGTGCTAACAGGAGACAGCAAAAAAGTACTCACCCAAGAACTTAAAAAAAATTAGGATGTGTCCGGCACTTCTGGTTTCCAGATGGTTACTGGAGATGGGAGTTGAGCTTTGGGTGCATGGAGAAGGGCCAGTTAGATCCTAAGAGAAAATTCAGGGGAAAATATAAGGGGTTTTTATGTGGAAAGAAGACTCAAATTACTTTAAACACAGGAGTACAGATTTTAGTATAAAAAGAGACAAAGAAGCAAAATGCAAGTTTGCAGCAGCTTTCTTATCACAGACTAAAACTGATTCCTCTTTTTCCTTGCTTTTCAAAGTATCATAGCACCACCATTTCACAGGAGTCCCGTAAGAACCAGCCCAAGCTTGAATAAATGCAGCAGGAGCACTGCTGCTTTCCAATATGCTTTTCTGGAGCATTCCTCCCACACCCTCTGAAGGAATAAAACAAGCTGATAGCTGAATAATGTAATCAACAGCAATTCATTGCCTTGGAGTTTAGTAAATAGGCAGAAAATATGGACTACGGGGTAACACACTTCAGAAAAAAATATTATTCTACTGAAGAGGACTGGGATTTCCTCTGTTAATGAAAATTTTAAACAGATAGTACTCAATGAATATACCTTTCAATGCTGTTCTTCAGGGGATATATCATAACAGATATGGAGTTCAAAAATATTAATGGATGCTGGTTGAAACACATACACCTTATTTTGAGTAAATGTGAAATTGCTATCCAGGAATCTTTAACTCCCATCAAAAAATAAATTAAGCATCCCATTAACTAAATGCATGTAACTTGTTCCACTAAAAGCAGTGTCTGTTCTTAATGAGTAAAAGTTACCACTGCCTTTGCTTTCCTGAAAAACACCACTGAGGACAACTCATAATAGGAATTATTTATTCTTTTGCTCTGCCGAAGCTGTTTTCTTGTCACCCTGCTATATCTTACCTGGCAGATGATAGCTTCGATGCCCTCCTGCCCAGGTTTCTCACTGGCAGAACCTGGGCCCACCATGTCCACTCAAAGTGTCTATAAAAGTGTCAGGAAGTCTTGAAGATTACTTCATGGATTGTGTGACTCCAGGACAAAATTCACCTACCATCACAGAAGGTTACACAGACAGCAAGAGAATTGAAAATACAAATACAGTTAAACAAACAAAAAAAGCCAACCAAACAAACAAAAAAATACTGATTCAAAGGCATTTACAGTAGAATTTCCCAGCATAAAGCCAGAATCTGATATGCTTATTCAGCAGAGATCTTTTTAAATTCTTTAGTTAAGCCCACAAAAGAAAGAAAACAGCAGAAATCTGAAGTAAATCCGTGGGGGTTTGGTTGAGGTTTTTGCATTTATTCTTCATGAGCACTCACCAGTGAATAAAACTAAGGCTCTACTTACAAAAGAAAAAACTCAACATTTAAAATTTAAATGGTTACCTTAAGAAATGCAGAGTTAAGCTCTGATGGGCTGAAGTACTCCTTTCTTTCTGAAAGATATCACAGGCTAGCTACTGTCAAGTCAGAAGTATGAGAGAGAAGACAAATGAAATCACAATTGTGAGTGTTCCAGTGCAAGAGCAAGATTTCAGACTTGTTGAGGGTGAAATAAAGGTTTCATACCTCAGATCAATGTGAGTGCACTCAGAGCATTGACACAATTCATTACAAATTGTACTCCTTAAAAAATTGCTCAGATACACAATTTCATCCTGAGGTTTGTCTTCAAAAAGTTGGTCTTCATAACCTGTTGACAGCACTACAAAATGATATGTAGATACCTTCTCCATGTGGATGGTTGAGGTAACAAACTCAGAATTCTTGTTTTGTAGAAATGAAGATGTTTCACCACAACTCAAAGTAAAATAAGTTTTTCCCTATTCTCATATACTTCCTGACAAGAGAGCAATAATACACTACAGACTTTACTATAGCTATCAGTGACTCAAGCTGATTTAGAACAAAAGCTAAAACATTTTTCTCACCAGTTAATAAGGGCTGAAACATTTGCTTCTTCTCAACCAACATCTGATTCCATTGTTGTGAAATATTCTGACAGAACCATTTGATTTTTTTAATTACAAAGAGGTGAAAACATGAAAAGGAAAATACTCTGTTATTTTCTATGGAGTAGCCTCCTTGATTATTCAAGCTAGTATTTTAACATCTGAATAACACCTCCTGAGTTTTAGCGTTAAATAAAGTCTTAGAGTATGATCATACCCCAAATATAAAATTACTGAAATAGCACCAACCAGCCAAATTTCTGAGGGTAGAAACATGAAACTTGTAAGACTTCACAGAGTAGCCCAGACCTAATCCATATCCTCAAACAGGTTCAATATTATTTTACATGGAGTCCAACACATTTTTCAAATACTCCGACTATTCCCAGCACAGGGCATGCGGATCCCTAGGGAGTATTCAGTCTTTTCTTGGCTTTTATATGGCCAACAGCATGGTCCTTCCCTTTAATTCATTTTCTCTGGCCCTTACGAAACCACTTGTAAGTTGTCTTCATACTTTCTGTCAGGGTCTCCTGCCATTGTTTTTATTCTCGTTTTTCAGTATTTGAAAATGCTTTCAACTATACCCATTTCTGGTGAAGTATGTACACACAATAGTAAGAAGTAGATAAACTTCCTGTATCTTCTCCCTTTCCAAAGGAGTGCCAACCACAGTATTTTTCCTCTGATAATTTTGTGTTCTCCTCCTTAAGGGACCATATTTATCTCTCTTCCTCCCTCATCATCATATAAATGCAATTTATTGCAACCAGTATGAAAACTGCTCTTTAGGACCTCTAATGGCAGACTATACCACCTGTGACATAAAGTGTTTGAAAACATTACTGCCACTTGAATTAGTCCTTCCTTTCATTTTCAGAAAATCTAATCATCCACTCCAGGCTTTAGAACATTAACATCTCTGACTTGCATTTTTGATATTAAAAAATCCCCATCAAGTTTAAAGGTGAGTGCGGGAAAGAACTGAAAAAAGATTTTAATTGTGCTCAGTCCCAGGTCAATAATAAGAACTGCTAGGGCAGGGACAGCAGGAGAGAACAGGAAAAATGGCCATGGCTGTTGGATGGTACCTTCCTCCAGCAGTCTGGAGTATAATAGTCCACACACTGTTTCGCAATTGCTCTCACTGCCTGTGGAGCTTCATTATTTATATATGTTTTTTGCCCCCGTAATACCTTTAAACTAGGAACCAAATAAACATCACACAGTATTGCCACTCAGAAGCTGGGCCAATTCTACTACATGCTAATTTCAAGGACATGAAAAGGCAGAAGCTATTTGCCCTTAAGATGCTAAAGCCTGCGTGCATACACAAGTGATTGCCACCGCAGATTTCTCTTTTTGCTAGACATGGTGAGAATACCACATGAAAATTTCCACGTTTTTTTACGGAATCCATGTTGTCTGTTTTCATATACACAAGAAAATATGCTTTTACTGGGAGGGGTGATGAGGGGGAGGGGAGAGTATAAAATCCATCAGGAATCTGAAATCTCTGGTCTGCCCCGAAAGCAAAACTGTTTTTATGCAGATGTTGCCTGCTGGGAGTTTTAATTAAGTGCCTTAGGGGGTATCCTCAGCAGACAACCGTGCTCCTTGGCCAGACTGTCTCAGTTCCCAGTATACCCTGCCATTTCCATGTATAACAAGTATTAGACCTTTGTCAGCTGTGGGGTCCCACTCCTGTTGGGAATGTCCACACTGAAGAAAAAGTGAATAAGAAACAGCTTCCTGGTAAATCATTGCTCGTCTACTAAATAACCAGCTGACAGCATGAATTTTGAGGAGAAAGTCTGAAGTTATCTCCTGAGAGTAGACACTTTCCACAGAACAACATGTAATTGAGTCAAAACCATTTTTTCAAGAAAAATAATTTACTTAGGTCTAACACACACAAAATAAAATTGTCTCTCTTAGAGAGCATCTCTGGGTTTTGTAACAACATTGGTGGGCTGGGGGCAGTAGTAGAAGGAAATCATTTAGCTGGTTTTCAGATTCCAGAGAAGAACAGAATAAACAAGATTAGCCTGGTGCAGACTATAGGCATAATGCTTGGACACCACTGAAGTCCTACATAAAACATCAGCACTGGTTTTGAGTGTATAGTGGTCCTCTTCAGACGGGTGCAGTTTACTCTCAAGTGAGGTAATAATATCAATCAAAATATCTGAACCTGTATTATCTCTCAGGATTATAGCATTATCACTTGTCTTTCCCCCATCACTTTGTGGCCTCGTTGTACAATTTAGTATCAAGTAGTAGAGATGTTTGTTGCAATAAATATATTGGAGGCCTATTTTCAAAGGTGGCAGAAACAGAATTTTGCCTAGTTTCATATGCTACTGAAAATATTTTGTCTGACTCTAGATGTAACAGCAGGTTTTGTTCAGCCATCCATACAATCAAAAAATTACAATTAGTTGGAACATGCAAATGTTACCAGAACAAAACAAAATTTCTTCCTAGTTGCAGGCTTCAGTTCTGGGGGAAGTTAGAAGTTGAAGAGAGCAATTAATTTGCTCTAAACTTTTTTATACAAATGTTAATTCCATTTGTCTGACAATATTTTTCAGCTGCAGATTTATTGTCTTTTTTTTCCCATCCCCTCTGGCCAATAGTTTCCAGCAGGCTGCTCTTTCAATTCCTTTGTTTCACAAAGTCAGTCTGTGAGACTGCAGGTAAAAATTCTGTTTGGGGAATGCATTTTTATTATTTTCAATAAATACTTTATGTGTTTTATTCCACATCCAGCGGTACTCTGGTCACAGGGGTTAATAACAAAAGTCCACAATTATGGATGGTGACTGGTTGCTTAGGCTTTACAGCCTTACAAGTTCTCCCTGTGGTTGCTCCATAATGATGTAAATATGCGGTAAGTGCCCTTACATTCAAATGTACTTTGACTTTGCAGCGAAGAGCAACATTTGTTAAGATAACAGTGGGGATGTATTTCAAAAGGCATAAGGGGCCTTTCAAGTTCACACAGAATTATGGTGAATCACAACACACGCACACTGAGAAATTAATTATTATATATATTTAACAATGATAATGTATTGCATAATAGCCATTCACCTCTGTGCATGCACACACCTCAGACAAATATACAGAAACTCCTGCAAGTGCTAATCAACCTAATTTGCATGCACAATATCAAATATTCACAGCTAAAAAATATCTGAATATAATTCTCACAGAAAATTCTTTTTCTTAGAGCACAAAGAGGGTCATGCCCTTGATAACTCAGTTAAAGCAGTTGCAGCAGCAATACCACTGTTTGCGACTTACATGTTCTTCGGTTTAGGGGCTTTTTTTTCAAGGTGAAGGAGTTTAAAATAGCAATGTTAAAGCCTCCAAATGAACAGATCAGAAGAAAACCACCCAAACATGAGGAAAAGCTTTTTTAGTCTGGTGGTGACTGGACATTGGAACATGTTGCCCAGAGAAGTCGTGGAGTCTCCTTGTCTGGAGATATTCAAAAGCGGTCTGGACACAATCCTGAGTAGTTTGCTCTAGAGAGACTCTGCTTGAGTGGTTCCTTCCAACCTCACCTGCACTGTGATTCTGTGGACTATGTTGTTTTTTCCATATTTTTCAGTTGCAGAGATAGAAGATCTCCACCAAGTTAATTGTGTCCACATCACAGAATCATGGAATGATTTGGGTTGGAAGGGACCTCAAAGATCACCTGGTTCCAACCCCTCTGCCATGGGCAGGCACCCTCCGACATAAGGTTATCTATAATGGTCATTTTTGTATTTTATAGATCATACTAAGCAACCTCATTATACCAAAGTCATCTTGGACACAAAGTACCCTAGTTGATAGTATCGGCTATCTAGATAGTATCAACTATCTAGACTTGGGCCATGGTAGAATTTTAGGGTTTTCTGTGATAAAATGATTTAATTTAACTCAGATTACAGGGACCCACTTACAGACATAGTCTGAATCTCACGAAATTAGCAACATGACATAGAGGTTCCTGTAGCCATGTTTTTCTAAATAATTTTAAGGTGCATTTCATCACATTTCTATCATCCAAGCTCTATTTTGGCATGCCCATCCTACCATTTTTCCTCCTCTTTTCTTACTATGCATAAGATTATAAATAAAGAAATACAAAGCTAACGATTCCAGCTGTTTTGCTAAAACCTCAAAACATAGTGCCCTACAGCATGCACCACCACTGCATCTGCTCTGCAGCCTCAGGGACATACCAATCCGCACCCTAATGCCAAAAGCGCCATTTAGACAAACTATTAGGTGCCTGCACAGAAGAGAACAACCCTAAGTTCTCAATAATGCACAAAATATGTGTTCACACAGCTCAGAAACACAACCCTGTTGTGCACACAACGTGCACACAGCAGCACGCCGACAGGGAAGCATCCCGGAACTGACAATTACAGGCTGAGGTGAGAAATTTAGAGGCCAGATGTAAGTTCCCTCCTCCGCCTGAACAGAGCTGCATCATACACAGGAGAACATCCTAGCTATGGCAGCAGTCTTTCCTGTGCATGCTGATCCTCTTTCACGAGATACTGTAATGTTTGCCAAGTGCTGGAGAGACAAAGTAAATGACTGATCACTGCAACACTCATCTGGGATTTGGGACACTTGGGTCCTGGTCTGCACACGCAAAAATATTCCAATATTTTATATCCAAAGTATAACACTTAAAAAACAAAACAAAACAAAGAAACACACCTCAAAAACCCCCAAACAAACAACAACAAAAAACCCCAAAAAATCTCCCAACCAAACAAACCAACAAGCCAACATAAAAAAACAAACTATGAAAGCAACTGAGCCAGAATACCCTGTAATCTAGAGCATTAACTTGCAGGAGAAAAAGGAGTTCAGATAAAAGTCTTTACTACCTGCATCTAAGAAAGGATCTGGAATTCGAAAATAAAGCATCCTAGTGGTTAAAATGCCTGTGTTTCCTCTCCTCACCTAAGCAACAATAAGAAAAGGCAACACTTAACAAGACTGACTGAGAAGACATGCAAAATTGTGACAGGAATGAATATAGTTTACTAAATAGCTTGGTTTTATAGTGATATACTTGGGTTTATAATATGTAGGCATAGATACATACGGCAGAATTATACTTATGCACATTTGCATGCTGCAGAAATCCAGTCTCAGCTTAAAACTTATAAAAACCATGAATAAAAGAACATCTGCAGTTCTCAACCCAGTTGCAGTGTTAGCAGTAGTATACACAGAAAGGTAATGTTCTATCACTCAAATTAAGCTTTAATTTCAAATTGTTAGGTAAACATAACATAGCCAACTTTTTGACACAGCAAAAACAGCTCTTTGCTTTTCATAGAAGCAGCCAGGAATTCCTTAATTTCACACACAGAGGTAGAAAAGAATTCCTCAGCACCCACTTTTCTCCCAGGAGAGATCTTTTGAAAATTTCTGCGGATGAGAGACTCAAATCAGACATTTACAGGTCCTAGACAGCAACGCAGACCATACTAGAAAGTTTTTAAAGAAATTGTTCTTCCTAACGGTCCAATTCTACTCAACATTATTCATAACTTTACCTTGAAACACTTCTTAAAAAAATCTTACCTGCTACATTGTAAACAGCTAAGAGTAGAACTGTGAGGCTGCCTCGAGAGGCTCTGGACTGTTTGGCATCTCACAGGACATCACTCAGCTGCCCAGAGAGAACTGGGACAGCTCAGCTGCTGCTGAAAGTCAAAAGATTCAGACAGCTCATGGCAGACAAGGAAACACCAAGGAACTCAGTAAGATAGATCAGACATGGCAGGCACACACAGAAATCCTAAAAAAGTCTACCCTCTAGGAATGCTACAAACAAAGCACGAGCAATACACCGTGGGCAGTAAAGATTTCCCTTCACAGGCACACTCCTGCCCCATAGCCAAAGGAAGATAGAAGCTGCTGGTTTTTAAAACAAAATAACAAGAGGATGCACTGGAAAGATCTCTTCTTGAAACCCATATCCTTGCAGAACTCCAGCACAGAGCTACAATTCAGCCTGAGAGGGTTTGAACCCCTGCCCATCACACTGGGTAAAACACAGGTAACTATTAAATACATAGCACCACCCCCCCCATGCCATCTTGAAAAGATCCACAGTACTTAAAAAAACCCGGAAGAGAAAAACCAGATTTGCCTGTTTTTTGCAAGCAGCTTCTGACATCCCTGCAACATAAAGTTTTCTAGTTTATTGTTCTGCTTACCCTGTTTTGTACCTCCCTTTGTCCTATAATGTGGACTGAAGCACACCATGCCTTATCTGCACATTTCCCTTTCGTAGCATATTTCTTTCCATCCCCATCACCTTTATAGCATCTCTAATTAAAATCTTAGTGGTTCTTTGACACCTGAATAATCACAGAATCATTCGGGTTGGAAAAGACCTTCAAGATCATTGAGTCCAACCCCTAGCTTAACAATGTCAAGTCCAACACTAAACTATGTCCCTAAGCACCACATTTACATGTACTTTAAGTGCCTCCAGGGATGCTGATCCAACCAGTTTCTTGGGCAGCCTATCCCAATGCTTGATAACCCTTTTGGTGAAGAAATTTTTCCTAACATCCAAAATAAATCTTGGTACAACTTGAGGCCGTTTCCTCTCATCTCATCTGTTGTTACATGGCAGAAAAGACCTAAACTAGATTTTAGAGCATTTTTGGATCCTTACTTAAATATTACTTTGTTTCCCCTCTTCTATCTTTATTTAAGGAAAACAATAAACAGGCTTACGTATGAATACTCTTTTTAAAGCTGTAAAGCATGCAAGTGTACCTATTCTTTATAAAAGCCTAGCTCTTCCGAAAACCAGCTTTCCACTTTGAGCTTGTATTGCATCAGCAAGCTATGGATGTTCTCATTAGTGCACCTTGCCCCCGGCAACTATACATTTGCCTCACTTTCTTTTTGGGGGATTAGCACACCTATAGGTCCTATAATGCCCAGACTGCTCTCGGCTGTTACCTTGATGCCAGGATGTCCTGAATTGGCTCCATACTGCAAATTCCTAAAGAACACACAGGAGTAATTCAAAGTGCTACAAGCATTTCCTACTGAAGACATTGGCCCGAAGTACAGTGCTTTATGAAAACAAGCAAAGAGATAAGGATGACGGAGATTTTAGATACTAGAATCTGCTCCTAATTAGATGATACAATGTAGACATTAACAATTGCATCACTTTGTTCACATCATCAAAGTTTGTGGTAACTTAATAACTAATTTTCTCACTGCATAAACAGGCATTTTTTAATGTTCTGTTCTGAATTCACTTAGGTAACTGACTAATTTAATCATGTTTGGGTTCTTTCTTTTTCATTAACAGAACTAAATGTTAATTACAATATCTTACTGCTACTACTACCCACTTCTTGCACTTCATTTATTGGAAAAAAATAAAAAAGACAAAGTGTTCACATGAGTATTCAGAAGCCTTGGTCCTTTTCTTTATTTAAAAGATGTTTCACTTAGTGAAGGACACAGTCTTCTTCCCTCCATCAAACTGCATGACTGAAATCTCATTAAAAGATAATTTCCCTTTCAAAGACTGCCATAAGAAGTGAGCCAGATGTGCTTCTATGAAGACTTCCTAAAACAGAAAACTGTTTTAGCTAACAGTCAGGAAACTGAAGCACAAGATGAGACAAGCTACAGAGGATGAGAATCTACTTCACCTTCTACATATTAAAGATCTTAAGAACAGGCTAAACTGGTGTTGGGACTCAGTTAATTTTCAAGAGCACTCTTTCAGCTCCATGTTTCTGTGATGCAGATACCCAACTCATCATTTATATTAAAAAACTTTGCAAGTTTGAGCTTGCTGGATTAAGGATAGTTCGACTTATCAGAATAGAACAGGATAAAGAAGAAAATAACCATCTAAGGCTATGTCATCTTTTTCACTGAGAATAATTCTGGCTTTAAAGATCATTATTAATAGAACTGGAATAAAATAATATTTACATGGCATTTTTAGTTGATTTTCAGATTTATTACAAAGAGAATTATCATACTGTATCTACCCATCTGTTTAAATGATCATCCATCTCAGTGCCAAAATCAGAAAGAACCAGTTGATATTCCTAAATCTCATAGGTTAGAAAGGATGGCTTCCTTCTGTGAGAATGTCCCTAAAATTTCGAAGTTATCACTACAGTGACATACAAAGTTTTCTTTGGCACCATCTTCTCTCCGGGAAAAGTACGTCCAGCAGTCTAAGAGTAACGACTCATTTTTCATGTGGAAGTATATCCTCCAATGTTGTAGAGCCAATAATGTAGTAGTGGTGCTTATGCCTTTATAATTAATATCATGCATAAAGGAGAACTGAGATGACCTTTAAATCCCACCCCCACCCAAAAATTTTAATTACCTAGAGCTGAAATGGGAAGACAACAATTGTAATAACTAGAAGCTTTGTATTTCCGCCCACAATTAGATACTTCACTATTAGGTTCAAAGGGGTTACCAACAATACAGGAAGAAAACTAGAAATAATTAAAAAAAACCAAAAGTTGTAATCAGTTCAACCTGAGTGAATAACTGTACAAGAATCCACAACAGAAAAAAAACATCTCCTCATTCCTTGTGCATGCCTTATCAACCAAACATTAGAAACATTTCTAAAAACATTAAAAAAGGGAAAGGATTATGTGCAAGGACAAAATAAACTAACAGAGGAACTGAAGAGATCAATTTATAACATGAGTATGAGAAACTGACCCAAAAGCCATTGTTGTTGGTGGAAACATTTTAAAGGGAATCACAAAAAATTATTTGTGCTTTGTTTGCTGTCATCCTGTATTAGCAGCATACATGAATCTCAGAACCAACCAAAGGTGAGGACAAACATTACATTTAGCTATAAATATTGGCCTGAGTATTATTTATTAAAAGAAAATGTTGGCAAGTTTTGCATGATTCAGAAGAAAAAAAAAGGCAACTTAGTTCATTAAAAACAGTCCAAAACGTAACTAAACCATGTGGCAGCATGCTTACTGGTTAGACCTGAGTGAGGTACTGGGAGACAGTGTGAAATCTCTATTCCCAATTGGTGACATGATCCAGGCCAAGTTATTTAGCTCTTGTTTGTTTATCCATCTGTAACATGGGTGTAAGAAAAGTTATTTCCCAGATGGCAGCATGGTGAAACTTAATTGATGTTTGTAAACTTCTGGCAGAGTCTCTGATGAGAGGTGAACACGAAATAATATTGCATTCACCTTCTGGGAGCTCTTGCATTTATTTCATAAATGCAATAAAGATAAATTGAGGGTTACAAGAAGAGAATTATTAAAAATATGCTGTAATAATTAGTGCATTCAAAACACACATTTGTGTTCACAGAATACTAATGAGTACTTGAGCATAAGTATAGATCAGACTTGGGTAGTGACTGTTTTATATTGTGAGGTGAATGCATATATTGTCCTTGAAAAGTTCAAATCACTTTCTTTCCTCTTCCCTGACTTTACTGAAATGACCCAAAACGCTTTAAAAAAACCCAAAAATTTATATATATATTTTAAATTACCTTCACAGAATAGATTCCAAGGCAATCACAAATTGCAGTAGCTCTTCATTTTCCATCTCTAAACCCGACATGGGAACTGACACCATGGGCCCAAATTCAGAAAGCATCTCCCACAGAGTTCTGTCTCCAGCAGTGAGCAGCAGCATATGTTGCTATAGGATGTTCCCTTCCTACTTCACATATTAGATATGACTGAGGGATTCTGGCTTACTTTCAAGTCTTTTCCTGTTTTCAGGAACTTTTGCCATAACTGTTATAATTCTGTCTGCCCTTGTCACCCATAAAATATCCTATCCTTCTCACTTCTTTCTAAAAATGTCATTCTATAGCAGATTTCCACAGACAAATGCCATCTTGGACAGCAACTCATGGAGATAATACTACTGTCTTTCTCTCTTCCTTTTTCATAATGATTTGTTTAAATTCTCTCTAGCAGCATGGATAGCAGAAGATGGCAGATCCAAAGAAAAAGTCATTCACTAGAATTTAGGAGACCCTGTTAATTCTCCTAATAATCCATGTTCTTGTACTCTTCTTCGGAAGTCAAGATGAAGGGCATATAGGCCTAAATTAAGATTTTAAAAATATTTTAAGAGGCATCTTTTAGGACAAGCTGGATTCATGACCTGAGATGTCTGTGTGTAAGGTAGGGACAGCAATGCGTCATTGGTAGATCCCATGGGAGTCCAATGTAAGTGACATACATCAATGCTGAGAAACCACAGATGCCACTGCAGAATTCAGGCTTCATCTTAGACAGCGGCTTGAGCCAGAAAGAAGGTAGAGGAAGACAGCTAAGGATGTTTTTCTTTTAGCAGCTACAAATTCTCATGGACCTGAATCTAAAACAAGGCAAAACCATAAGAACTCAGCTCCATGATGTAATTTCTTCAACTTTATGTCTTACAATGTCACCTACTACAGTGACAACCTGTTCATAAAACTTGATCAAACAAAACATATGCACTTAATAAAACAAAGAAACCCACAAACAAACAAACAAAAAAACAAACAAAAAACCCAAACCAAATGAAAAAAACCACCAAGCAAATAAGAAACAACTTCAAACAATCTGAAGACCCCTGGGTTGCTGCTTTGGGGTAGGCATTTTATCTGTTCGGAAATGGTGGGTTTAATTATTTCTTATCTGTCTTATGGCTTTTTGGGGTTTTTGTTTTCTTTTTTTTTAATAGGACTTATCCCAGGTTGCCGGCAATAGACTATGCATTTTGCTTAAACTGGGATGTACAGTCTATGAGTCTCTCGGAATGAATATTCCTCCAATGAATGCAAATATATCCATTTGACACACTGACATCTCTGGGGTTGTCTTGCTTGCTGCAAAGTGTGACTATTTCCATGTCCGCTTTCTGTTTGATTACTTATTAAATAAAAAAAAAAACAAAACATTTTCCACAGGTTGATTGTGCATGGGAAAAAAGATGTTCCTTTAGCATGGATACAGCTATGTAGTTGGTATGATCTGTTTTCTTCCTACTTTTCCTTCACATTCCTTCATAAACAACCACTCTTCATAGCAGAGGTTTAATTACGGGTATTAAACACCTCTTCCATTTGAAAGGACTACTTCTCTTCTTTGACGTGGTTTTTCAGGCTTTCTGCAAAATCTAGCAGATGCTTCTGTTTGATCTGAAGCTGTCTCACGCTTTCACAAAAACTGCAGCCACAGTAAGATTTCGTAAAATGAAAGTCAAAGTTTGGGGGTCATGAGAAGACTCACACAAGCAATGTTCATATGCCAGTATGTACCACCATAGTTCAAGGCGTGATCCAAGACTAGTATCCAGATCTTATCTAAATGATGCTGCTTTGATAGACTTAAGTAACTTCCACGTGGGAGTTCTGTCCTGAGAGTGTAATTACTAGCTGGTGCTTCCATAAGGAAAGGAGCCGTGATGGGAACAGGGAAGCATCTCCTGAAAACTGTACAGAATAACACAGGTGTTTAATATAACAATTATTAGCACTAGACATTTTCTAAAAATGATATATGATAATATCTCTTTATGCAGACAGTATAGCTATCCACAATATTGTATGCAAAACTGAAAATACATTTCAATGATTTTGACATTTCATTATAATATGTGATTCTGGGATTTAATAGCAGTTTTTCAAGGCTGGATTCCATTGGCACATCCTCAAGAAATCACAAGTACGTTTGAAGTGGTGAGTATTTATCTTTACTTATATTTTTCTAGACTCTCAGAAATTCATTTTTCCTTTTCAGGTAACAAAATTCCCCCTATTAGCTCCCACATCTTTCTAAAAAGAAGTGTAGCATACAACCAACACAAACACTGACCAGAAAATGAGATCTAAGTCCGTGACAGTCAACATTCCAGTGTAAACACAGGCGTCACTTCCCAATATGAGCCACAAAAAAGGAACTAAGACCCATTCATCTAATTTCAGGCACTCAAAGTTGCTTGTAAAGAGAGAAAGATAAATCTCCAGAGGATGGTTCATTCTCCGTAACATCTTGCTACGTAACTGAAATTTGTTGGAATGGATCTGGGCAAAAAGCTATCCACCTGCCTAGATGCAACAGCTCTAGAAAGCATGCCCTCTACACCTTTCTAAAGAAGAGAGACCAAGAGAGACCTTCTCTAGATCTGATATTATGTATTGAAAGTAAAAATGGTTTACATCCGTGGCACTATCCCACAGGGTTTTATAATGCAGAGTGTGGACATCATCGTTTCCACAGCATAGCTTGCTTTCCTGCTGCCTTCCTTTCCTACAATGACTTAGGCGTGGATCAAATACAGCTGTTAAGACCTGACAACAAACGTTTCTACAAAATAGTGAGACAGCTGACCAATCCAAATTAGAATGGAAAATTAAGTACAAAATAGATTTTACTACTTCCACTAGAGCTGTGGATACAACCCTCTAACCAGGAAAACAAATAAAACCATATTATGACTTCATCCATTTACAGGTAAAAAATAGCGTTCAAAATTTTGTATTTTGGACAGTTTTAATTTCTCAAATGAGAACTAAAAATAAAAACAATTTTCAAAGATAGCAGTTAAGCCTGAAGCAATCATATTCTTACAATATTCTTACAGAAACAGTAGAAACTGGCTAAGTAAATTGTTTGCTGCAAATTATTTATTTGGCTATAGGCATAGGCTAAATATTTGCCCCAATTCACTGGTCAATCTCTTAGCACCTGAGGAAAGCTCCCACTGAAGCTATCAAATAAGTATTAATCCATTCTTTTGCCTCTAATTAAATGTCATCTATGTTATCTTACGTGCATTAAGGGCAAAGGATGATACAGTTTTGACTTCAGATAATTAGATACCTTCTGTTAATTATGCCTTGCGACAGACTTTGATTCGGAAATCTCATGCTACCGTTAATGTTTCAGTCTTCCTGATCTGTCCTGGAGAAAGAGAATAATGTCAGCTCCAGAAATGTGATTCCTAACATTGTGGGTGAGAGTAAATTTTGGACATTCATTTTACAAAGCATCTTATTATGCAAATATCCCAAGACAGTGTGCTACTTTAAAAGGTTTATACATAAGCTCTGCTTGAAGCAAAATGTAAAAGTTGTTCTGCTACATTTTTTAAAACATTTAGTGACAGTGCTTCTGTAAGTATCCCAGGGCTGATTACATTCAATTATTAACATCATACAAATGAGACTAATTAACCTTGTATTCCACTATATCTACTACTAATTACCTTTATGTTTTATTTCTAATAGCCTTTTGGCTGACCAAATATTTCACATTTATAATGTCCCCAAATTTTAATTTTTTAAAAAATATAACCCATTATCCTCTCAGACAGAATTGTGCTTTATTTTTGCCCAAGTTTGGTCTGTCAAATGACATTGATTTTATCCACTAAGTCCTGTAACTGACCTGCAGATCATGCAACTCTCAATTAAAATTCAAAGAAATATCAGAAAGTAGATTAATGCACAGTTCTGTAATTTATAAGCAGATTCAAGTGTAATCCTGTCTTATAACCTTGTTTGTACCTTTTCTGTTGCTCATATTCTTAGAACATAATTCATCAATACTCTTTGAAGGGAAAGAGCAAAGAACTTTTCTATTCATACAAGTCCTTTATATTATCTCTAACACCTCAGCTACAATGACTTATGTTCAGTTCCTGAAAGGAATGTAACTATCAGTAACCAAAACACTTATTAATTTTGCACATAATTTTGTAATTATCTTTAACTTTCTAGATATGCTAGCACTCAGCTCTGGCAAAGAAATCCTTGCAAATTAAGCAGGAAGAGAAATACATGCCATTGTCCAGTAAGCATCTCCCTGCTGTTTGTGGGGAGACTACTTATTTAGATTTCATGCTTTGCTTCACTGTTTTTCTCCTTCAATTCCTCCCCTCCCCCTCATTAAGCCTAATGAAGGCATCCTTCCAGGAAATCGTAACAACATGATATACAATAACTTCATACCATAAAGTGGTTACTTTGCATGTTCATGAAATTATTGTGTATTAGTGGTCTTAGATCATTAGGCAGCAGCTCCTAAACTGAGAGTTATTTGCATTGCCACCCTCCAACAACACAAGTGTAACATAACTGTACATATCACCTTATGAAATCTAACACAATTCTCAATCAAAGAGTCAGAAAATTAACAGAAGCTTAGCTTTAATTTTAAGATTTCACAGACTAATAGAATTATTGATTTTCCATCTTAAGCTTAAAAAAATAATTTCATTGAAAATTTTTATATTTCATAAGGTCTGAGTTCAGGGTTCTTTTTTGCCAAGACTCTTAGCTTCTTTGAAAAAAAAATTCTTTTCTTACTTCTCTAATACAATTTAAAAGTAAAAATTTCTACCAGTGTCAGCAAATAAAACATCCCTTTTGACACCAAATGTTGGCAATAAGATGAAACTAGAGTTGTTCTGTTCTATATTAATGGATCTTATTCTTTGGAGTCTGTAACTATAATTTTGGATTCTTACCAACAATCTCATAATTGTGCATGGAAGTGTATAGGTCACAGACACAACAGGAACCTGCAGCAACTCTTTGGGGTCCCTGTGGCACAAAACACCACCTGCCATCTAAATCCGAGAAACCTCTCTCTTAGTGTTTTGTTGTGACTATAGGAGACAGCTCCATAATGTGTGCCTAATGTTTAAAAACCTGAAAGGCTGACCCAAAATGCACTCAGGTCAGTGAGCCTTTCTGTGTGTCCTAGGGCCTTTTACTAACTTATGATGCCCACCTCCAACTGATAGATTAAATCATTTGCATTACTCATACAGATATAAACTAACAAATTAGGCATGCAGCAAACTAAGAAATTAAATTTACTGCAGCCTGCCACTACTTGATTTGCCTGGATGCAGTGATTTCTTAAACTGATAAGCTGTAGGTACAAAAACGCTCATGGACAATAAACTAGACATTTCAGATATTTTATAGATATATTTTTCAACTCATACAAAGCCTTAGTTTCGGCTGACATTTGCTCAGTTTCTGTAAAATCGTACTTCAGGTATGAAAAACAAACCTCTAAGCAGCACTACAAACTCGCAACCACCAACCTGAAGCTATGTTAAATATGCTGAAACAAACACCTGTATGAGTATGTGCATTTCATGATCTTGACAGTGGATAAACAAGTAGAGATAGCCTCTCTTCGCCCATGTTTTAGATTGGATGGCTCCTCATCCAAAGCTTTGGAATATCCAGAGCTTTGGAACATTAAAAACACATCAGGAATAAACAGTCTTGTGCTAAAACAAAGTACTGAAAGCACCACAGAAAAAAATACATTCAATACTTACTTCCGACAGCCAGCATCAATAATCAAATATGCATGATTTAACTTCTTAAAATACGTTACTTCAAATGCTTGAGACAATCCCATAATACACTCCTTTCAAATAAAGAAATAAGTTTATGTCAAAGAAGTTTAAGAATCTCAAGCTAGTTACCAATATAAGGAAAATTCCACTGCACAAAGAAGTTACCAAAACTGGCACTAGTGAGCAATGTTAGAATAAACAAGGGCTTGAACTTCTCCATGTCAGGTGTAAAAAATCATCAGCAGGATGCTGTCAGAAAACTTATAAGTCTTCGAGCACCATAATGTGCCTGTTCTGTACCCGTACGGTCATACCAGCAAACCTGACAGAGTTGAAGAAGTGTTTGAACAATGTTCTCAGGCACAGGGTGTGATTCTCAGGTGTGCAAGGCCAAGAGCTGGACTTTGATGATCCTTGTGGGTCCCTTCCAACTTTGAATATTCTGATTCTGTAAATAAAAACTGAAGCAATCAGAATTTTTAATTAAACTCCGTGCATAATTTTTAGTATTTACTACTCTGAGCCACATTGAAGTCAAATCTATAATATCTGATTATGACTCCCAGCTGCTACTGTGTATGTTCTGCAAAGAACACTTGAATGCATCTCCTATCAGTAACTAATTTGTCTTACTTTGGCCCAAAGCTGTTATGACTGGCATTTCCATCACTCTAACACTTTCTATGCAACCACACTGACATAGATATTTGAACATTTCATACTCACCTTTGATTTTCCTGAGTGATTTTCAGTTTATTTAAAATTTCTGTGACATTTCCTTCAACTTCCTGTAAAAAAAGACATAAATGGTGAGAAACATTGAAATACCTTTCGGTATATAACAAAAAATCTGCAGCAATACTAATTGGCAACATGTCTGATCAGCATTTAAAATACTCCAATACTTTTTACTCCATTAACCTTGACATAAATTATAGTAAGTAGTCTATGTGTGACAGGAGTTTTAATTTAGCACTACATCTCAAGTTACATACGTCTTTGAGTCTGACATAGAACCTCTCTTCTTGCCAGTTTTCTACCTTGAGGGAAACAGAACAGACAGTAAAACCAGGTCTTAGCATGTAAACAACGAAGGATGTAGCATTGTTTTTCCTATGCCACAAATTGCTTGATTTTGTCTTTCTGCATCCATGACCATTTCTGGCTTTTAGAATGAGCTGCTAGACAAAACTCTGAATGCAATGAGCTTTGGACTTCACATTTCACCTATATCTGAAATGATGCCTGCTTTTTTGGCTACTAACATAGAGCTTCAGACTTCAGAGTGTGCAGCAGAACCTAAAATTGTTTTATTCAAACTATTACTCACTTCTCTCAAGACATCTGTTAGTTCCTATATTTTACAGAAGTCCTTCCAAGTTCCTCTTGCTGAGCTGTTCCATGAATTTTATATGTCAGAGTTATCTACCACAGGCTTTTACCTCCTTCCACTGCCTTCAGTACAGCTGGAAGGAGGAAGATTTTGCAGCTTTGATTTACATATTTAGATCGAAGTACTCTAATAGCTCACTGCAGTAGTTTAGGAAAAGAAAAAAAACTGGAATCATATCCCATACCTTTCCACTTTCTAACGGGCAAAGCACAGCAGGCCTAATCTGGAACTTGCTGGAGCCAAAGAGAAGATTTCCAGTCATTTGGGATTAGAGCTAGTGAAGGTAAATCATTTATAAACTAGTTTGCAGTATGCCTAACCACACTGGGTTCTAAGGAGATAACTTTCATTTGGCATTGGAGAAACACATCTGATGAGTTGACTTTCATAGTCTGAGCATGAAAAGGTAGGAATAGATCAGTTAAACTGACCTGTTAAAGTTCCAGCAAAAGAAAATGCATCAGACACACTTATCTTTTTAAAAATAAAACCTCTGTGGCAAAGAACATGTTGTACTTATGTAGCATTATGAAATGTTTTTAAAAGAATATGGCAATGCACTCATTTAATTAAATTGCTGTTAAAGTATAGTGGGCTTTCCCTTTCAAATGAGGGGTTTTAAATGTTGAATTGCTATTACAAATGGTGTTACAAACTCAGAAAGCCTACATAAGAATTCAGCCAAAGTATGCCTGAAGGGCCGAGTCTCCAAAGGCCTGCAGGGGCAATTCCATTTTCCCTTATGGCTACTTAAGCAGTATAAGAGGTTTCCCTCCCTCGCTGATGTGGCTGTCTCCTGTTGGGATAACTATACAACATTGCCATCTGCTGACTGTCCGTTTTCATTACAGTACAGACAAGCTCAGCCCCCCCAAAAAACCAACTCTATAAACCAACAATTTATATTTAAAGACTTTCTGAGTATTCATATTAAAAAAAAAAAAAAAAA
>VZTF01001477.1:119450-159439 GCA_013397755.1 Cnemophilus loriae
AGAAAAAAAAAAAAAAGAAAAGAAAAAGGAGGAACGTCCCAAAGTGTATATTTTTTCAGAGGACTATATTTCATATTTCATTTGTTATCATGCCATGGGGGAGCATATCTTAGAGACCGTACACAGGAACCTTACATAAGGCACATGGATCGTAAGTTGGTTTGCTAGAGAAAAAAAAAAAAAAGGTAAATAAAAGAGGAAGAATTCGTGATTTACTGCTGCTGTTCATTGTTTTAATATCTTGATACAAAGTAAATCTTCTAAACAAACCAAGAGTTTTCTTCATTCCTCAAGGCTCTCTGAGGTTGAAGGCCTGCTAATTACTTTGGAAACATGTGACAAACTTCTTTCTTGTACTCTTAGGTAGCAGTGCACGGCGTTGGTTGAAAAATTACGCAGCAAAACCAAGTATTTTAAATATGTCATTAAATTTAAAGATGGTCAAAGATAAAACAAGAACACAATGGCTGTACCTATACCTGCAATTTTCATGTTATGCGATTTTCACAGGTTTTTTCAGCTTTCCTGTGATTTCTTGGCACCTGTTTTAGTCATAGTATACTTAATTAATTAATTTCATCTCCTGTCAACAGGTGTAACTCTGCTTCAAGTGACAGTAAGTTTGGAGATATGTTTGACCTTTTAGATGCTTAGTCAAACACAAGCCTTACATGAACAACTGCTGTTTGCCCACCATTAGGAGTGACATGTTATCCCCTACTCATGCTGACTGTACTTTTAGCTGCATGAAATTACCTCCTCACTTCACACAGCTGGAACACTTATCAGCATAACCAGTGACAAGGACACGGTAAAGTGCCTTTATTGAAATCTTGTGCTATTTCTAACTGCACAACAGCCAGTAGAAAAGGAATGCTGTTTTTAAATGCTGAATGCATCAATCCTGCAGAAATTTGCAAGCATCTATCTTCTATAGTTTAAGTGATCCTCACACAGGCCACTTTCAGTATGCAAATTTTAGCACATGAACAAATTTCTGCAAGTTCTGTACCTTGGATTACACAGTATTCAATACAAGCCTATTTCTCACTGCTTGCTTTGTACAGCACTAACAACTACGAAAGCTGAACCAATAATGATGGAGCCTAGTGAATCACAAAAAAAAAGTAATAATCTTATACTGTAAACAAGTAATCGTTAATATTTGCCATTTTATTAAAAATCAATTACTTAATATCAAGAATCCATCATAGACTTCTGATTCAATCTGGTCTTAAACTTGACCTTCCCGTCTGTATCTGAAATATGTTCACAGCTGTGGTCATTTCTATATACTAGTGAATATTCTGCAGTAATATTTAGTTATTTTGGCATCCAGAAATGAGATTTCAAATGGAATCAGGAGACAGTCCTATCTCTTCCTCCTTGAAGTTACTAGGCATTTCAGCATTCATTTCAAGGATAGATGATGCCAACTTGGAATACTTAAAAATCCCACCCAAAACCTTTCTGTTTCTCCAGGCTAAAAAACAAACAAGTTAAAAATAAAGATGCTGTTTAATGTATATTTACTTGCAAATCCCCAAACTTGTAGCATGAATACAGAAATAACCCCTTTGTCTGTAGATCATCATCTGGCATAGAGAGGGTTAGCCTACAAACCTTCCATTGCAAGGGCAGAGGACAAGATGCTGTGGTGAACATAGAAGCACCCAAACTAGGCACATACTGTGTGTGAGGATAAAATAAAGACCACTGACGGCCAATATCTCAGTGCTAAAAGGTCCATCGTGGTAGTACGTACATGGACACCAGTACTTCTCCAGAAATCTTCCTAGAACGCATTTAGAATTCATGGTTTTTTTGCCTGTAGTTTTTTAAGAGTGTTTGCCATTATATGCACCGTCACAGTACAAACCACTATTTCTTTCTTCACAGTCTCTAGTGCGCTCGTTTTCCTCCCATTTATCAAGAACTTTACACCTCATAGATTCAAGCTGTTCAGAAAGAGAGGGCAGTTTTTTTGCTATTCTCTTCGTCTCATGTCTGCTGCAGGTTTCCAGAAGTAAAAAAGTAGATGCACTATTTAAAGGACAGAGCTGGCACTGCAGAGCTAATTGTCGACTAAGGCTGTGCCCATAGGGTTTTTAGTAGGTATGCCCACATATAATCTCGAGTTACATGCACGCTAAGCACCCACAACATTGTCCCCACTGTCCCTGGTTGGGTACACACACCCACTGTACCCACACTTTATTTCCACCAGGAAATGAATGCTGGCACGTGGGCTATGCTGCTTGCCTTTCACAGTCATCCCAACCAAGACCCTTTAGCACTTTATGCAAAAATAGTCAGGCTCTAGACACAATGGGAACTCAGCCAAGGAGGAAATTACTGAATCCCAGCACAAGGAATAGGTGATAGCACACATGGAGCAGAATAAACATGCTCTACTCCCTTAGGAGAGTCCAGAAAAAAATGCACTTCAGAATTTTACCGGCCAACTTCACTGTCACTTCACCCACTCACCTCACTACAAGTCAATAATGTTATGTTACAAGATCCTACATGGCCAGCTCACGCTCCTGTCCAGCCAGGGTCTTATTTGAGTCAAAGACCTTTTCAGCTTCTCACAGCTTGTCAGTAAGCTCGTCTGCAGCCTGTCAGTGTCCATGCTGCTGCATCCAGAGCTGTATTACAGGCACTTGCCAGCTGCTCATCGAGGGAATGAGAGGAACTACATGCACAAATTGTGCCCTTCACTCCAGTGGTCTGTACTAATACGAATAAATTACTCTCTTCCCTGGTGACAGTGCAGCTGAGGATCATCCCGTTTTATCTGTCTCCCACGCTTGTGTCTGTAGGCAAGGGAAGTTACGGAGAATGGAATAGCCAGGAAAAGTGGGTACAGGGTTACACCTCCAAGGCTTTGCAATTGCAGAAGAGAAGGAAGGAGGAAGGCATGAAGTGAGAACTCACGGAGTGAGAACGCAGAAAGGAAGAACTGGCCTTTCTCTGCTATGTGACAGCTTCTAACCTTGCTCTCCGGCTTTTCTCACTCCTGCAATGAGCAGGTCAGGAAAATCCTGTTGGCTGAGGGGCTGCCCTGGAGCTGAGAGGGGCTTTCAAGGCCTGCAGTAATTCATTAGCCTTATTTGACATGGAACAGCTTTGCGCCATGCTGTCGTATTCAGGAATAGGCACTATATTGAGTAATGATGATGTTTCAGCATTAAAGATCACAGAATACCTAAATTTCCTGTTCTCCAAGCAGCTTGTCATTGGCAGCCAGCCTTCCTCTTCATCCCTCTGGTCTGTGATGCAGTATCAGCACTCAGCCAACAGGTCCAGTGGGAGCCAACAGCTTTGATGGAAAGTGAGGCAGGCTGGAGGAAGAGAGTGTGAGCCAAACTTGAGTGATGCACTGCCTCATGTGGCAGTGTGGTGGCTCATGGTCAGAAAGGGCCTGCCTGCTCCCTGCTCCTGCTGCTCCCTGCTCCTGCTGCTCCCTGCCCTGGGGTCCAAGAGCCACTAGCTTCTCAAAGATCCTGTCTATTCGTGTGAACCACTGGAAATTATAGAAGAGCGTAGTCTCACTCCGTGGATCAGGATAAGCTACTGGTCCTGGAAGGGCCTCACAGAAATGTTATCTGGAGAGAAGAAAATAATGCCTTCTGTTTTAGAAAATAGTAAGAAAACTTTTTATTCAATTTTAAAATATAATCAGATCTACCTTTTTTTTCTCTGACAAAATTGTAGAGTTCTCATTTCAGGTTTACATTGATTGAACACTTTTCAAATTGCTTACCATCTCACATTTAAAAAATAAACAAAAAAAACAAGCAACAAAACAAACCAAAAAACCTAAAAAACCAAAAAAAAAAACCCCATCAAACAATATTTGTAAAGCTTTGTTCCCTATAGTGCCAGCACATGTTAGCACATGTGGCCCAAATTTCTTGGCTTGGGCTTCTTACTGTCTACAGCAGTAAGACAAAAAGAAGAACAGCAACGTTAACATCTTTCCGACTTGGCTGGTTTTGATTCCTCAATGTGTAACTGAGGAAGATAGGGAGGGGAAGTTTGAGGTTAACTGAGCTAGTACTGCCGAAATTAGTACCTGGTAAGGAGGAGAAAGCGAGAAACCTTTACCCATTGTTTAATTGCCTTTTAGCTCGTTTTATGCAAAACTATTCCTCAGATATGCCTTGGCCTGGAGAGGTTTGTTTGTTTTATTCATTAGTCCTGTGGGAGATCCAGAGCCAATGACTGATTTTACGGGATTTTTACTGGTTGACTGCAAAGCAATGGAATTCAAAATCTGTACCATGCTGTAGAAACAAACACAATCAGAGCAGCTGCATTCAGGCATACTATTATTAATAGGAAGACAGTTACACTAGGGAGAAATTTGGGGCAGTTTAGCCGCTGAAGGAAAAAAAAAACACAACCACAGCTGGTTTGACTGTTCAAGCATTGTTCCTGACACTACACAGCAATAAGATTTGGGTCTTTCTTTTCTCTCAAAGAGGAACTGTAGAAGGCACTTTACATCACCCTGTGAACAGCTATTTCCTTATTTACCATTTTATAATTTATTAACTGTTATGTTCTCATGCTTTGGAAGAAAACTGCTTTCAGAACAAGTTTTCACTAAAGTCATAAAATGCAGATGTGCTGTGGTCAGACCAGTTGTACGTTATCCTGATAACATTTCACAGGATTTCTTAGTTTATCACCAGTCAGCCTTTTTTTTTACTTTTCCACAACTTTCCAGAGTTATGTTTTTGATCCTACTTGAAGATCCTAATCCAGATTCCACTGATCAAAAGACTTACTTATCATAAGACACTACTTTCTTGAGCAACACATAAATAGACTGCAAACCTCAGTGCTTTTGCTGAATCAAAGCACTGAGCAAACCTCCAAGAGCGGCTGGACTATTGCATGGATAACTACAGCATTCAAGACTGATACAGTGAAGGCTGAAAAGAGGCTTAGGAAGGGCACTTGAAAGCACGTGATTTAGGGCTTAACCTCCTCATCGTAAGCATGAAATCCAGTTATTATGTTTCTGCCAGCTGAAGGGTTTCATCCCCTGAGACATCTCTAACGTTTTAGAAAGTCTTCCACTGACACCTACTGGTTTCAGATAAGTCCAGGAGTAAAAGAAGGATAAGAAATATTACATCCCTGATTGCATCAGATATCAGCACATTTTGATCACACTAAGAGGAAAAATCTCAACAATTGAGGCAATTTTTGATTGGTTTTCCTTCTGGCCCCTTAGAACCTTATTGCCATATTTTGTACTGTATTTCTTTTCTGCTCGACTCAGAACTGTTCTATCACTCACCTGTTTTATCTTCTGGACTCCGATTCATCCGTTGTGCTGTTTCTAAATATCTCTTCAGTTTAGACTAGAAGGAAGGAGAAGAACAGTTTCACAAATATCTTTTCAAGATCATATACAAAGGTAGATAATAGGTAAGCAAATAGTTGTTACATATAATTAAGATTATTGCACATGCCCAGAGGTCAAACGTTGCTCTAATAGGCCAGAGAGAAACTGAGGTCCAGTGAATTACAGCAAAGAGACTCCAAGTTTGAATGCTCAGTGATGCAAAGGAGAGAAGAATTGACACTCTGTGAGGAGCTAACAGGATTCAATCACTCTCTTCTTTACTAAAACTGCAGCTTCTTTTTCTAAGAGGAAACCTCTTGTTCACCGAATGAGTGAAGCAACTACACATTATTAGCTCTCACAATAACATAAGTGGACAGCTTAGTTCTCTGCCTACATATCTATAGTCTTATTTTCTCTCCATCATCAGATTTCATAAATCCTACCAGATATTTTAACATCTATTAACCAATGTTATTTAAAAAAAAAAATCAGTCTTGTATGACCATCTTTTCCTCTGCCCACCCTCCAAGGATTGTTTCCCTACACATAGAAAGGACTACACATGATCCACGGCAAGAGGAAAAATTCAGTCTTAGGCTGTTGGTAGGAAGTTATGCATGCAAATGACTCAGATTTTGACTGTTACCTTTCATGCAAAGCTAGCAAGTTGACCTTAGGATAGCACGTGTTCCCAGACTTCTCTGGAAACAGACTGCTCTTCAGAACAGTACAGTCTTATGGGGCATTGGATTTTTATACCAATAGCTGACAAATCTCTCAAGAACTCCTTTAGATAATTCTCAGATGTTTATCATGATTCCCTTTCACCACTTTGGCAGAAGACAAAATGTCATATTTTTCCCCTTTATCTCTAAAATATTTATAAAAGCTTGCACAAAAATCAATCTCTGAATAGCCTAGATAAAATTTGCATGCGCATGAGCTATAAATATTCCACACTATGCCCTGGTCCATCTTAAATTCATGCCGGTTTGACTACCCCACAGTAACACATCAGGAATTCTCTCTCTGTAGACGAGTATAGACACGTAGCTTACTGGGTCACTGTTAGTTATCTTTCTACTTACCTTAATGAAAACTAACGAGCCTGAGTCTCTGTCACACTCCAGTATCTTAACTGCAGAACCATCCAAAATACCTTTTAAAACCACAGAGTAAATACTATATAGTGTACACACTAAATACACTGGAAACAACAATTGCAAAGATATAAAAGACCTCTTGAGTCATCCAGTCTTGTTAGAGTTACATTTACAAGAAAAAGAGATGGGTAAAAAAATGAACCAGCAGCTTAGTCAAAGAGCGACTTGGTAATTCTTCAGGTTCAGACAGTGGAGTGGGCAAGAACAAGAAAGCTGGTAGGCTGCCAGGACAGCTTTTCAGCCTAAAGGTTAAAGTTCTAGAATTAAACAAACATAATGTCAAATATTGAGAGTAGCAAGTCTGATCAGAGCTTGGAGCAGTAGCAAGGAGATTTGGAAGTTGTAATATAAAATACCAGGGGCACACACACCAGTGACATGGAAGCACTGGGACTATCTGAAAAACACAGGCAGCCATAGAAGGCTAATTAGGCTTTGTTTCCTCCACAATAGGGAACAAAATCAACACCTCAGGAAAAGTGACGGTCTGAAATTTAACAGTGCAGGCTGCAGTCTGTGTGGCCAGAAGACTTCACTATGATGACACTAAGCTCTTTGGTGGTGGTCAGCTGGGAATGGCAAAAGAAAGCCTTGGTCCTGCTCAGAGTTTGACCATGTCTCCCAAGATGATTGGTACAAAATAAAGATTTTTGCCCAGAACAGTCCATCCACAAGGTCTAATCCTTTGACCCTCCTTCAAGAACCGACATTTAAAAAACTTCAAGAACTGTATTTAGCTGTTTCTGCCCTATCCCATTTACCTTGTTGTTGCTACAAGAGTTGACAGCATTTGAAATATTATTTATTTCTTTCTAGAGCAGTGCTGGCTTTCTGTATGAGAACCTGCACACCTCTCCTGAGTCTCTGTATTTCATTCCTTTGACCTGAGCCTTCAGAGCCTATGATGATGAGGCATGAAAAAGAGCAAAATTTGGAGTAAGAGTAAAAAGTTGTGTAATTGAATTTGGTGGTTTGTTATTGTTGGGGAGGGGGGGGTTGCTGCAAGTTTTGGCACCATTTTTAAAACGACATATTCAGTAAAATTCAGTTCTGGTGAAAACTTCTGAATGAGCTGTTGATGAGACTAAGGCTTAACACAAACAAAAAAAACCCCTCTATGGTAGGTTTCAAACATAAGAAAACCTCTATGGCAGGTGTCAGTCATTCAAAGTTCTTTCTCTTTGTAAATAGATTAAAGATTTGTTTCAGATTAAAAAAAAAAAAGAACATGGACAGTTTTCTGCATGTGTCACAGCTGGTAAATATGAAGACTCAGACTCATGCAACCCCTTGCTTTTGAACAATCCTTTCTGGTTTATGCCACTGAGCAAGATGTAACTCAACCCAGACAAAGCTCTTATGCTGTCAGCTGTGCCATGTTCATCATTACCTTTCATTTTCATTTCAACAGATTGTCAATATCACACGGGTGCTCCCGGGCTCAGTGCTAAAGAGAGTGGATAACTAGGGTGAAATCCTCAGAGCAAATCCACAGGATTGTCTCTGGGTCAATGGAGAACAGGGGCCTAAGAATCTATCAGAAATGGAGGAGTCTAGTTTTGGAGTAAGGAAAGTAAAAGAAAGAATACAAAAGGATCAGATAGAGAAATGGGCAGGGACTGACAGGTCCAGGATGAACTGAGATGGGGTCCTGTGCCATGGGCATGATAGGAAGAGGCTGCAAGGGGGCTGGGCAGGGCCAGTCAGGTATAGATAGCTCTGCCCTCAGATCTTGACATCTCCTCTGCGCTTCCATTCTACACCCGTAATGGAAGACATCTTTCCTTGTGTCTTTTCCTTTCATCTCAGAATTCATCTCAGAATTGAGATGTCACTGCTGGGAGAGGCAGGGGGAAGGGGTATGTGGCACTACCCCTGGAAGCCTAAGCCAAATACCACCCTCTGCTCAGCAGCATTTCTCCAGTAAACCTGGAAAAAGCCTGTGTGGCTCTAGCAAAGAGGAGACAGAAGGACAGTAGATTTAACACTTCAGAAATCCAGCACAGTCTATTCAGACAATGTTCTGCCTATTCTGTAAGCAGCTGCTGTCTCAGATTTCTCTACTGTGGGTTGCTGCTACAGAAACTGTTGTCAACAATAAAGCAAAGGGCGAGCATTAGATCTACGGTGTCAAAGATAAGGTCAGGGAGTGCCCGTATCTGACTTGAAATATTGAATGTCTCTGTAGCATCACCAAGGAAATGAGCTAATTATGACAAACAAATAATATGTTGTAGTGTGATATAAGCAGAGAGTCCAGAAGAGCTCACGCTCTAAATAAATTGAGAGGAAAGAAGACTGTAAAAAAATGCTTAACAATCCAGATTACAGACCCCCGTTTCAGTTTGACTCCAGGAAAATCATACCTTTTGTGCTGTGACAGAAGGTTTGCTTATTCTGCCACATTCGGGTTTTTTCAAAACCTAGAGATGATCAATTGGATTTCGACTAGCAATGTCATTCTCAGCACAGTTCACTTACCCAAGTAGTTCCTCTTCCTCAAGGATTTCTTGATTTCTGTCCTCCTCTTCTCTTCTCTTGCCTATAAATGTTGGATATTAATGTGCAATTATTTCACCAACAAATATGGAGGAATCGATTTTTTTGCCCCCTCAGTTATCACTGGGAGAACCAATGTAGAATTTCTATCATCACTACCATGACATCGTAGAGTACAGAATCAGAGTGCAACTTTCGGCTACAATACTTTAGTTGTGTTGCACGTGCAAATCACTGGCCTAAGTGCCCAAGAGGAAAAAAAGAGTTTTTGTCCTAAATAAAGGATTTCAAGTATTATCATTCAGCATAGTGAAAAAATCAAAAGGCAAAAAATAGAAAACTGCCTGGTCAGTCAGATAAGAGATATCACTCATAGGTAACCAACAAAGTGAATGGTGGAAAAATAATTCACCAGTAGGTTACAGATTGATTTTTTTTCCCTAAACATTTTAAGGATTTTAACATTAGGGCTCAAAAGTTAGTGAAGGTTGGGGTTTTGTGGGGGCTGGTTTGTTTGGGGAAGGGGAGATTGTGTGTGGGTTTTTTGTTTTTTCTTAAATAATGCTTTTAACAAAGTGCTTAAGCGACAAACAGATGTTCAGTGTCAGTTTGTGTTACTCACAATTAGGGAAAACCTGGGAAAAAACTCGTCCATCTTTCCTAAAATCTGTCTGCCCTTCTCTCCTGACAATACAGAGATATTTCAGCAAGTGAAAATGTAAGTATTGCACATGATGCTCCTGTCTTGTAACCTGGGGGACACTGCAGGAAGAAAGAGTTATGGTTTGCTGCTATGCAGTTAATTAAAAGGCATAAAGTCACAGTAGGATCACTGGGACACATGCAAGGGCTTGTCTCACCAGCAGGGCCAGAAACAGAACTGGGAATGCCCTAAAGACAAAATCACACGGCTTTTGTAGCCATGCAGTTTAACTTGCTGGTCAACCAAGAAAAATTGAGGGAAACAACACACACAGAGACACGCACTCGTGACCCTAATCTAAATGAACGAATCAAAGCAGTGACTGAAGGCATAGACTGCTCCTGAATCAATTAATATAAGCATTTTCAATTCACCTTTTCCCCCGGTGCTATTTGTTCCAGTCTTGTGGCCCGTCCACGTGCAGATGGTTTGCAGAGGTATGCAACCTCTTGTGATTTCTCCTTTCTCTATTAACATGTTGAAGCTTACAGAATGAAATTATGTCAGTTCAAATCACTGAGCAGACTGGAAATCAACTTTCTATACAGGCATCTCTCTTAACACTTGTACTTTCTGTTCTTGTTTGCTTACCTGTGTACAATGGGAGAAGGAGCAAAAAATGAGGAAGAAATTGGCTATCCCCTTTGAGACTACAAGTGATTAAATTTTAAAAAATTATGCTATAAGTCCATGAAATTTGTTAGATATGTTTGATTTTAATATGTGAGCAAGGGGCAAGACAGGAAGCTGACCTTGGAATACATTGCCTTCCTTAAAAGTAACTGTTAGCTCAGAAAGACATAATTAATACAAAGATAACCCAAGAATCCCTAGCTAAGGAACACAACAGTTAAAATAATACACTTAGAATCCCATAGTTATATATTGCCAAGTCTGAGTAATAAATCTCGGTGAGAGAAAGAAGGGGGTCTCTTAGGCAACCTCTGCTGGGTTCCTCTGCCATGGGAACTTTTTGTCGAGAGTGTTGCCGGCCTCACTTCAAAGTGCTCTGTGCCTAAGATTAACTTTTTCACGACAAGCCTTTTAGGTAGATAATATACTACAGCAGTTTTTTACTTTGTGAATATACTTGTTTAAAACCAAGGCTGCTAGAAATTTCAACCATTTAATCAAAGGGCAAAGATTGACATCACTGCTAGTTAGTACAGCTTTCTGTTAAGCTTTGTACCAGAGTTGCATTATCCCACAAAAGTTGTACTGATTCAAATTGTTTCTGGGAAAAAAAGTTTCCTGGGAAAAAATGCTTCAAAAACTACACGATCAAGTTATTATCCTGATATAATACTGCACTTTGCCTTTTCTGTTCTCCCCTATTCCTTCTTCCTTTTACTCTGGCCTCTCAGCTCAGAGGCAGAGGAGATAGGTTGCTTGAGGTTATTGACTGAGACATGAAGTAGCCGGCCTTTGTGGCAAGTTCATTAACTGTGAGGCAGGTTATACTTCCTAAAATTCAATGGAGCTATGTTGGAGGTATAAAAGACTAAACTAGACCTCTGCTTATTTGCTTGATCGTTCCTTTTCCAGTTTCTGGTGTATTTGGGCTTCTATTGGGATGGCTGTTTCAGTCAAGCCCAATCTCTATTTTCTCTGTTAGCAGCCACAGTCCAGCAAACACCACTGCTAAATTCTCTGTAAAATGCCCTTCATAAATAAGCTGGCATCTCACAAAAGATGAAAACCTGACTATAAGTACCACAGTGAGGGACAAAATGTGAAATTCTTTCAAAAATTTCTCTCATCTATATGAAATGTCAGTTCTTGCCCAGGCCACACTGGGCTAGTAATTTCTTAGTTTACCAACTCCCAAATGGTTTAATTAAGTTCTATCCATAATTTCTATGTATTCAGTGTCTAACTCTCACTCCTGTGTTTGGCTTTGAGCGTTGATGAGATTGTTAACGCTTCCTTCAGGGCAGCAGCTCAAGAAAGACAAGCAACTTCTGCGAAATGTATGTGTTTCAGCGATCAAATTAACTCCCCATCCCACCCATCACAAGGGGCCAGCCAGCTACAACTGTCTGTGTGTAAAGAGTCTACAGCACACACAGAGAAGGCAGCTTCTTTTACAAATTATTTCAAACATGCTGCTGGACAAGATGCTGAATACAAATTTCCTACAGAGATGCTGACCAACAGTGATTTTTCTCATACAGATCACTACCTTGCAAGATCCTGCTTTCCTCTATATTTAACACAAAATTTCCACGTGATGGTGGAATGAAGGGTAAACAGTGGCATAACAGATTTGGGCTCAGGGTTTTGGAACTCATAGCAGATGTGTCTTACAAGTGCTTAACTAAGAAAACACAGGGGATTGGGTCTTTGAGAAGAAGAGAGAGGTGATTTTGCCTAAACCCATTACATTTTTGTGAAACACACAACCAATTCACCCAGAAAGATAATGCAAAATGTACCTTTCCATTCACGTGGAGACTCTTTTTCTTACTTTAGACAACTTGTTTTCATGCTGCTCTAATACTCTGGTCCCTGTTAAATCATTTGATAATAGTTCATGGTTTGCTATGAACTCTTTCTGGAAATACAATAACTTGTTAAACCGTTCAGTTTTAGCTACACCAGCCAAGTATGAAGGTATGAACAGGTATTCCCCTTTGACAAACACACTGTCAACTGTTCTTAACTGGTTTGATTTTTAACACCGTAATCTCTGACACATCTAACTCATCTCTTTTGATGGCTCTCATGGAGTCTGTCAGTTCCCTCCTCTTTCCTTTTAAGTGCTTTCAACTTTAGAATTTCCAGTGGAATAGAAAAATATGTGGAGGCACTAACGCAAGTCACAGGTGACTGTGGATATCTGTTGTTAGGGCAGAAAAATTCAGGCTTTCCTGGAAGCAGAGGGATGCTGGTCAAAAAGTTACCTGAAAATCTTTCCATCCTCCTTGCTCTCTCCTTTTCTGTTAGGAATTGATTTCTTTCTATTATGGAACAAGTGTGTTTCCTGGTGGAGTACTATCATCCCTGTTTTATTTTCTCTGATGTCTTATAAAACTTGTTAGGATTTAAGTGTCCAGGGGTGGAAAGTCTACGATTTGTCCTGTAAGCCATTTCCACACTATCTAAGAGATGAGCCAGGCTCTTTGCTTGACAGTTTCTTTCCATGATGAAGTGGATTTTTTGCAGCACACACTTAAGAGAAAGAGGAAAGATATTTTAGATGACAAAATCTTTCAACACACAACCAAACCATCCTACTTTCAGAACAGACTATTTTACACGGATATGGCCTACCAAAATATGCTACCTTCTACTACTTTCTCTGGTTGACAGCTGCATAAGAGCCAGCACGTGCCCAGGTGACCAAGAAGGCCAGTGGCATCTTGGCCTGTACCAAGAATAGTGTGGCCAGCAGGACCAGGGCAGTCCTGCTGTACTCAGCACTGCTGAGGCTGCACCTCAAGTCCTGTGCTCAGTTTCAGTCTCTTCTCTACAAGTAACACACGGAGGTGCTGGAGTGTGTCCAGAGAGGGCAATGGAACTCGTGAAGGATTTGGAGCTCAAGACTGATGAGGAGCAGCTGAGGGAACTGGGCTAGTTTAGCTTGGAGGAAAGGAGGCTCAAAGGTCACTCTATTGTTCTCCACAACTGCTTGAAAGGAGGTTGTACCAAGGTGAAGGTCAAGCTCTTCTCTCAGGTAACAAGTCAACGGATGGGAGGAAATGGCCCTTGTACCAGGGAAGGTTTAGATTGGATATCAGGAAAAATTTCTTTACTGAAAGGGTGGTCAGACATTGGAATAGGATGCCTGGAGAAGTGGTTGAATCACCATCCCTGAAAGTGTTCAAAAGTTGTGTGCATGTGGCACTTGGAGATGTGGTTTTAGTGGTGAACAGAGTGGTGCTAGGTTAATGGTTTGACTGGACGATCCTAAAGTTCTTTTCCAACCTTGAGGATTCTATGATTCTTATCCACAGCAGTATACAAATAGTCAGACAAACCTGGAGGTACCTGTGGGTTCCTACAAAGTTCAGCCTCTGCCCACATTCCTTGGTAACACAGTCTCTGGCTCTTTTTCCCACTAGGTATCCCCATGAATTTTGCTGCTTGTGAGTGCAGCTTTTCCTGACAGTTCATTTACACTGGGCCTAAGGCTGATCCCTTTCTATGGGATGCTAAATAATTCCTTTTTCCTTACTCAGCACTGGAAACATGAGTAGGTGGCTGGTACAGTCAACATCAGGGAGAGAAAGGCAAATAAATGTTAGAAAACCTAATAGCCTGAACAAGAAGATTAGGTAGCACTCAAAGTGTTGCTAATTTTGGCTAAACCTGATGAACATCTGTCCACCATATGTGAAAAGCTGCCTGAAATAGTCTTAAACAGGTTAGCAGGAACTTTTGAGGATAGCTGTGGACTGGTGAGTCACCAGCACTGGAAACACTGTAAGTACAGGGTGTGTGTTCAAAAGTAAGGAAAGGAGAAAGGAAATGAATAGAAAAGCTCATCAGGTAATCTTGCTCTAAGCATCCACATGGCAAACAAGGAGCTAACAAGGAGCTGAACAACAGCCATTATGACGGTTCAAGAGCTCTAGTGCATGAGAAGCAGTTGCTGTTGCATATTTTGACTTAGGCTTTCAGCACTGTCTTTTGTAGTACTGTCATAAGTAAGAAAAACTAAAAGAAAAGAAAATTATCTAGATCAACAGGCTAGCATGGGTGCAAAATAAAACCATCAAGAACTCCGTACAACTATATACAAAGAGTACTTATAAAGACTCCCTGTCCAAATGGAAGAAGTAACAAGCAATTTTATATGGAGATTTATCCTGAATCTGTATCTAATTTTCCCAGCATTTCTGTTTACACTATGGATGATGGAATACACTGTATGCTTGTTAAATTTGCAGATGACATGAAATGGAGAGGGGATGCAGACATTCTTAGAGACAAGATTGGAACTGAAAATGGTCTTGATAAACTGGAAAATTCTAAGAACAGCTGGATGAACTTCAATATCTGCAGAACTATGGAGCCTGCCAGTGGCCAGCAGCAGCTGGCTCAGTAGAAACTGGGGAACACGGTGGATGGGTTGGTCAGCACAAATCAACAGTGTCAGTGTGGTGAGCAAGAGAAATGTAATTTTGGGATATACAGAACAGTCAGTGTTCAACACATAGCAAGTGGGAATACTTCTGTCAGTGTTCCCAAAACAGAAGAGGCTTCAGCCAAACGTTATATTCTGTTTCAGTCACCATGCTTCAGGAAACATTTAAGAAAACTGGAGGATTCCAGAAGAGAGTAAGTTGAAACCATAACTGAGAAGAAAATGTACATGGGTGCAAGAATTCAATTTAGCACCAGAGAAGAGACTAAAAGAGGGACATACAGCCGAAAATATGCTTGTAGCATGGCTGGATGCAAGTATTAAAAAAAAAACTATATCCAGTGTTACAGACCATTTCTTGTTTTTCCCAGTTTTCCCAATTTCCAAGTTAGCAACATGAAGTGACCAAGAGCAGACCCTAACTACTCTTGCTACCCAGGAAACTGACATAAAACCCTCTTGTGGACACTACTGGTATTTATTCTAGAAATGTAACACCAGGCTGGCTGGGTATGTAACAGAGAAGTGGACTAATTCTGTTTTACCATTCAGAATATAGCCTGGGTTGGTCCTGAAGGGAAGTCTCAAGCTGGGTTGGGATAAGTTCATACTCAGATGCTGTTCCTTCATTTCGTCTCTGGGCAGAACACCGTAGTCTGTAAACTTCAACACAAAAGCAGCCTTTAATTCAGTCCTCATTTAAGCTGAAGTTTTAAGATCTAGGTGGATAGGAGATGAGGTAAAGTACAAGGCAAGGTATGAAGCAAAAGAAAGCAAATATGAAATGGTTTTCTTGAACAGTTCAAGGGCAGGAATTCTCTATCTTTTCTCCTTAGTGAGTGTCTCAGTGAGCAGATAGCTAGGATGGACACCTGAGGGTCTGTAGCTCCTGCTAGGGCACATGTCTGCATCCTGCCAAGTGAAAGCTTCCAAAGGCACTGGGCAGCACGGGCCTTTCCCCTTCCAAGACTATCTCCAGCACAATTAAGACTAGTCTGCTTCTACAAACCAATCCCACCATGCCTCTATAGTCTATAATACAAGAAAACATTGCTCTGAATGGAAACTATGTCTTTGAACATGTCTGCGTCACATAGGTATAAGCACAAGAGAACAGGAAACTAAATGCTTAATAAAAAGTAGGGAGTTGAAAAAAAAACCAGTTTGGGAGACCTTGACAGGCTGGAGGAATTGGCCAACAGAAACCTCTTGAGGACCAAAAAGAAGAACTGTAACATCTACAGCTGGGGTGCTCTAACCCCATGCAGCTGTACATGCTGGGGATGAGCTGAGTGTTTAACAGCTTTGCAGAAGGGTACTTCGGAGATTCTTTTTGGCAATTTGCACAAGAGCCAGCCGTGTGCCTTGCAATGAAGGCAGCTAACCACATACTAGGCTACACAAGCAAGTGCATAGCCAGCAGACAGAGGAAAGCACTTATTCCCCTATACTTTGCATGGCTAGGTCATGCCTGGAACATGGTGTCCAGTGTGTAGAGCAAGCAAGACAATGACAAACTGGAGAAAGTCCAGCAAAGGAACACTAAGACTGCTGAGAGGCTGAAGAACAGGCCACCCCAGGAGGAGCTCTTTTGTACAGCCCAGAGATTAGACCACTAATGAGAGGCAGGAATAGTAGGTTGAATGTAAGGAAAAAAAAGTCTGCATAGAAAGAATAGTTCAGCACTGGAGTAACATGCCCAGAGGGGTTGTGAAAGCTCCATGCTCGGAAGTGTTGGCAACTTCACTGGATATGGTACTGAGCATCCAATCAAAATTTTTTAGTTCAGCATGGAATAGGGCTGGACTGGGTGAGTTCCAGAGCTCCCTTCCAACTTCACTTTTTCTGTGTTTCCAGGAAGGTCTTTAAGCTTGCAAATGAAACACTGTAAAGTCAGGAAATACCTTGATGTTCTTACCCTCATCTTTTGTCTTGTACATTCAAGCTGCGCACTGCAGGTGGCAGAGAAGCAGCAGCAAAGATGAGCAAGCAACGTTGTTGTAGTCACAGTGCCTGAAGAATGTGAGGCAAGGTCCGTAGGAAGAGGTAATCGCTTTTATTAGACTGACTGATATAGTTACAAGAACTTGGATGGGATTTCAGGCACATAAATTCTTCTTTAGCCTAGAAATAGAAGCAGCCCACTTCAGTGCTAAACACAGGTTGAAAATGGTTACTCTCAATTTAGCTAGCTATATTTATCATTTAGACCATCTGAGAAAAAAACCCACATAATTGGCACTTGTGGAGTGAAAGATTTGTTAACTAAATTTTCATCTCTCCTCTTGATATACCTCCTGAAGGAGGCAGAGGGATATTTTTGCCTGCAGAACATGAGGGTGGAAGAGAGTTTAAAAGCCTGACAAAGCAGCTCAGTACAGCTAAGCATAGCTTTCCAAGAGTCAGGGAAGCTTGGGATGCAAGTAGCAAAAGACACACACACATGTGCCAAGCTCAGTGTCAGGTTTTGGATAAGGACACTGAGCAGGTGTAGCCTGGCAGCATGTGTCATGTCGATCGCCGTGGGTTATGCTCAGCAGTCCCAAATGCAGCAAAATTTCATGCATAGCCCTCAGACTGGCACAAAGGCCTCAGCTGCTTCATTCCATGTGGCTTCCCCTCCCAAACACCCCACCTGGCCCTTCAGCCACCCCTGGCTGACAGGAACCAGTGTATCAGCACTGAGGTACTCACCTGATTCTCTTGTCACCAGCACAGCCTGGCAGAGACTTGGGGACATGCTCATCACAGGTCCCGTCCATCACCACAGACACTGTCTGGAAGCCCCACAGTCCCCAGGGCACCCACTTGGCACTGGGATGAGCCCCTGGGCCTGATGTTTCCTCAGTCATGCTTCTGCCTGGGACTTAAGGCCAGACCCAGGCTTGATTTTGGACTGGCCCTGTCAGGCACTGATCTACACCCCACTGTCCACTTCCAGGACCCCAAACTTACCACAGGCACTCCTTGCTCCTTGCACAAAAACTAGACTTCAGTTACAAATCACCTTGGAGGGTGGGTGCTAAGACATGCAATGCCCTCAGCCAGGGATTTGGGATAGCCTCTTCACCTTCCCAGTCACTTGTCGTGGTAGATACTGCTGCTTCTTTCACCAGTACAATTTCCTTTCCAAGTCTTGCACCAGCCTTCCTTTCAACACAGGAGTGCAGAGGACCTTGACCGCCACCCTCACCTCCATGCAGGTCGAGGCTTCATCTGGTTCTAAAGAGATTGTGTGACGCAGATATTACAAACAATAAGGTTCTGAAGGACCAAGACCTTACATCTAGTCCTCCAATAAGGCTTGAGTTTTTCTTTCACACTGTCTAACCTCCAGAAATACAGTGCTAAGGAGACTTCTTTCATCAACAGAGCACCAAGTCTTTTCTATCAAAAATATTTTAATCTTCAAGGAAAGAGGTATTTGTATTGCTGACAGCAGTCAGTGGCTGAAGACTTTTAGTCTTGGACCAAGATGAAGCATTGGGTAGACACAGAACGGAGTACCAGCTAAAGGCCTAATCCAGCGAAACTGACTTATCATATCCTCACACAGTCACACCAGTATCTAATGAGAGACCAAGAGGCAGAATCAAGTCAAGACATGGGTCTCTCCAGAAGAATTTCAGGTGGCATGAGCTGACTGCTTACCAGAAGGATCTGTCACATGAGAAACATGATATAAGCAAGTCGGTACACTCAAAATCAAAGAGGGGGCAAAATCGCACATTAAAAGGTCTGTGGAAGAGGTGAAAGAAAAAAGGTGATAGAAAGCCTTAGAGCATGATATCTAACAAAGCTATGGAGAAACTGAGCTTCCATGAGTGTCAGACCAGAGCTCTGGACCTGCATCAAGCTGTTGAATCAAAACACAGACAAGCTGATGGCACAGTGGGAGTGCATGAGAAATAAAGTGGAAGACAGCCTTTTCCCCGGCAGATAGCAACAGATGCGTGTTTGACTGGCTTTAGGACCACGATCAAGGCCCTTATCTTCTTAGCACAGTTATCCTCTCACATATGCATTAGCTTGACAATCCTGTAATTTGTTTCCAGTGCAGATAGAAAGAAATCTAAACCCAAACAAATGGAAAAACAAAACAGAAATAAACCCACAAAACAAACAAAACCAAGGAAAAAATCCTGCAATCAAATAAATAAATAAACAACTCCAAAGCACTATAGTGATGCTGTCTATTAATCTTACAAGCATACCTATTTAAATACATTTCTTAGAAGTCTGAGTAGCATTGCACTGCATGCCTGATTCCTGACAAACTAAATGGCAACCACTTTAGAACATTTTGAGCACAGCACTGGTCATCATATCTGCCTGACTCAAAAGTCTGTCCTTCAGCTGACATCCATCCTGCAGATTGGCAGGGAGCAGCTTGAGCTCCTCCTTTCAAAGAATCTCTGGTTTATGCTCAGGAGCCACAAAACAGTTGGACTCAGTTATAGTTTAGAGCAAACATGAAACCTCCCATCTGTGCCTGGCAGTGATCATTCACAGCCAGCTCTTCTGTGTATGACGACCACAAATATAGGTAGGTCAACACAGCTTTGCTACCCTTGAAGCATGCAGGCACCAAAACACAAAGTCTCTTACCTCTGAGCGATTGCTCCTGCTTCTCAAACTATGTTTGTGTAAAGGGAAAAGTGACAGCATTCCTGCCATTAATGTTAGTGCTACAGTGGGGCTTTTGTTTGCAATGAACAGAAAAGGCTGCCAAGATATCAGATCTATTGCTATTAAGTTTTATGGATATTATCTTTCCCCCAAATGTCCTGAAATGCAAATATCTTATGGTTCTTATGTACTTTGTCACAGTCATGAGTTCAATTTGCTTGAATTTCATATTTTTATTACATAAAAAGACACCATCAAGCAGAGAGCAGCAGATCCGTGTGAAGGGTTGGTTGTATTTGCTCTGTAAGCCTTGGTGAGGAGCCTGAACCAGACTAAGGCACCTGTAGCCTTGTGCTGAGATCTACGGAGCAGTTCAGAGGCTGCATAGGCCCATGGCATTAATCAGAGGCAGATTATGGTTATGGAAGAGGCAGAATGAGGGTAGACTCTTTCTCAGTTATCTCTGGCACAGCAGCAGGCTGGATGCTGTATTCAGACTTGTAATCTGCGCTCTGCAATGGGCCCGCACGGGCGCTTGTGCCAAAGGCAAGATTCAAAGGTGGGGAATGGGAGCAATCAGCATTTGCATTATTAGAGTAGGTCTTCTGAGGTCACTGCCAACCATCACTAATTACACTGCTACCTTTGGAGTCTAAATGGGCATTGACTTCAGGAACTGACAATGACTTAAGCATTTACACCTGTCCCAATCCCAATTTAAGACTGATCTTTATCAAAGGAGTCAGCAGGACCCTTCCGTGAAAACCCACATGAACACAGCCAGAATCCAGCCCAAATTTTTTCACATGTACCATGACAGAGCTGAAAGCTCTAGGCTGCAGAGGGAAAACAGCAGGAAGATGTGTGAGAGAGGTTCAGCACTGAACTAGGATAATTCAAACCCGATTGCTGTGCAGCACAGGCTTTATACAAGGGAAAAACATTGCACCCTTGAATAAAACCCATCCATCCAAAAGTGTTTACAGAATCTGAGAACAGCACCACAGTCCAGCTATTCAACAATAACAGCATCCAGTCTCATCAGTACCACAGGGAAGGCTCATGTCATCACCAGCTCCAAGCTCCAGGATTAGATTTAAGAGAATTCCTAAACTTAAATCCTTAAACAAAATCAGAATTCCTTAACAAGTCAAAATCCAAGATAGTTTTAAAATACCTGCTATGTAGCTGTTTGTCTCCATCCCAGTTTCCTACTCACACTTTTGTCCCAGAAACACAACCTATGTTGTCCAAAGTCCTGAAAGCCAGACTCGTCTTTTAGGAAGCATTGCTCCCCACTGCAGACAGAGGTAAAGTGTCCCTACACAACACATCTTAATCAGAGAAAAACAAGGTGCCTAGACTTGTTCTGAGAAGTTGCTGGCAAGTTGCAACATTTAGTTTGTGAATTAGGAATGGCAAAAGCAAAAGTTTGCCAGCATTCATACTGTGTGTGGGGCTTCAATAGATCCTATTATTTTACCACAGGTCTAAAGTCAAAGTCTGAACTGTAAGGCACAGTGTGACATCTTAGGTGGCTTTTCAGCAACATCACAGTATACCTCCCACTCCCTGGCACCTGCATTCTCCTCCCATAAGTCTTTTGAATGTACTGGCTGATTTCATTCAAACTTCAGAGAACAGTCTCATAAATAACAAAGTTCCACATTTGATAAAAGAGGTGGCTGTTTAGGGAAAGGACTGGGGTCCACCCCATAACTTTTCATTCTGTCAGCCAGCTTCTACAGAATATGTGAGTCTGTGTATCATAGCCAAAGCACAGCAAGAGATGAATTGCAATAGAGAACAGAGGAGAATTCAAAAATCACATGTAAAGATAGCAGAAAACCTAACTTAAATTTTTAAAATCTAAGGCCAATAATGCAAATCAATAGGAAGCTGGGCTTCACCACGCCTGTGATCAGAGGAATGCCTGTTTGGGAACTTAGTGCAGCCTCAGGCCCTTTGGGCAGGATTTCACATCAGCTCTGCTCCTGTGGATTCCACCAGTTAATAATGATGGGAGCAGAGACGATGATCACGGTCTCCTGCTTCAAAGCCCTTTCTGCACAGGGGTATAGTTGGTTTGGTTGCGTCTACATGCCTGTGGCTTTGCTGAGTGGCAGAGATGACCTTTCCAGAGTCACTTACCTTTGTCAAACAGAGAGGACTCACAGAACACCCTCTGATCCTGTTAGTGCAGTGACAGTGACGTGCAGAGCAATTTCCGGGTGAGATCCCTCACAGTCACAGCTGTATGTGACTACAAGAGAGAAAAGTGACTGCAGCTTTTCTAAGCTCTCCCTGCTCTGCAAACACACAATTTTCAGCAAGCTGGGGATCGGACACATGCTAAAAATCCTTGAAAAAGTTATTTCTCAGCCTTTTAAAACGTCACTGGTTTGCTTTTGTAAGCTGTTTTTCATCATTTATTTAGGAAGCATGTTTCTGTGTATTCATAGCCTGTTGCTGCCATAAATGTTGAGATTCTATTATTTCAAATGATCATAATAGCTATTTGGAGTCTATATAACCTGCAGAAGAATAATCCAGGCAGTTTATTATCAAGTAAAATGCAACTATCTTCAAAGTAAAAAAAGTGTGGTTTTTTTTTTTTCAAAATATCACTCTCTAGGGGAATTTCCACAAGCCTTTCCCTCTCATCATTTCTTGGCACGTAGAAATTACAGCATGTTACATTTTTCTCCTAGGTTACTCGTGTTTTAAACAGATAGTGATTGCAATGTGGGTATAGTGCTGAAGAACCACACAGGCTGTGGGAAAACCATGCGTTTTAAAAATAGTTGCTTTTATGTACATGCACAGGAAAAAGCATGTGAAAAATTTGGACTATCTCTGTAGGGTACTGTGGCGAATTACACAGGTCATATTTGGTTTCTAATTATTTCTAAACTTATTACAGAATGTGACACACTCTATTGATTTTGCTTTTTCTTTCAAGGTTAAAGTAGCACTAGTGAAACTGATGTTTCCAACCATTTTATCTCCAGGAAAACTTGATGAGACAAGTTCTAGAAAGGCAAAGAATTCTGTCTGATCCAGCCCACCCTCTCTCTCTGCTGAAGTTTACAGTATTCCCCTCAATTCAGGACAAAAACGGCAGTAATGTCACTTATGGAAGGTAAGAAAATGGGTTACAGCCATCAGCCTCTCCTGTAAAGTTCATAGAAAAAAAAATTCCAGGCTGAGTCAACCACATTAGCCTTGACTGCAGAGGCATAATCATTAAATTATAGCATTCTCAGCCACAGGATTCTCTTGCTTAAAATATAGAGATGCTACTAAAACACAGAAAGAGAGTTAGTAATAAGTCCCTGACACAAAGCCTTCCCACATCTGTAAAAGGAATAACGTTCCACTCAGTTTTCCCATGGTACATTTTATATTGACTGACTTGACTGAAAATTATGACAGAGACCCTCTCTTGGTACACGTTCCAGTTGAAAGAATGTGAAAAAAATCTTTCCTGTTTACCATGTGAAAGTCTGCTACAGCATTTCCCATAGCTTCAGTATTCTAGAGGAGGGGAAATATCTGTGTCAGAAGTGTTTTGTCAGATGAAGGTTAGATATCAAACAAAATGGAAGCTCAAGCATATCCTGCAAACTCTGTTTTACTGTGAGTAAAAGCTAGCAGCAAAAGGAATAAGATATAAAAATGGCTTCATCTATGACACAGGCTACACAGGATCAATGAAATTCAGGAAACTGGTAAAAGATCTTGTAAATGAAAAATCATCTTGGTCTCACCGTAGTCCTTTCTTGTCACTTCCTAAACAAGTTCATAATACAGCTTCAGCTTCAAAAGGAAGTACCAGGATTCTCAAATACATTCATTTAATCTATGGCGACATGGAGACACCATCTGAAGCATTTCAGAAAGCTCTTGATACGCATTACATAACACTTCTATGAGGCAGACAGTGATTCTGCATGACGGCCTTGTGCAATTCACAGAAAGATTTACCATGCAGGAGGACTGGGGAGCTGAGATTTCAGATCAGCCTCCTTAGTTTAGCCTGACCAGTGCCCTCCCTATATGCATAGCCCATCCTTCATTTCCCATCAGCCCTCACCTCACTCTCACATGGCACAGCATTCACTTCATTGCAAGCCCTTCAGGTATGTAATACTGGATGCAAATTATTACTTCTCAGGGCAGAAAGAAACTAAGATCTCCTTTGCAAATTCCCAGCCCTTAACTCAGTCGTTGGCAGACACCCCATTCTCTGTACTTTGCATAAAACTTGGAAACACAGCCCTGCAGAATAGCTTTACACTTTTAATTTCCAATAACTGAGAATAAATTCAGATCCCAGAAACTGAAAGGGTAGAAGAGGCTGTAGAGATGGCAGTCTGTTGTACTCAGGCAATCCTCAAAGGGGAAAGAAAAATAAAATAAATTGCTCGACCATAAAATTCATAGCATAAAAAGAGCAGAAAGCAAAAAAGGGGGAAAATGAGGAACTTGCCAACCTTATCTGCAAATTCTATTTAACAATTTCAATTAATTTATTTAGATGCTTTCATATAGCAACTGCACAAGTCTCTCATAGGACATTAGTTGTCTTGTGCAAAGCTTTCTTTCAAGCCTGTAGTGCAGTACCTCTTTCTTTCCTGAGACTGATAGACTTAGGGTCTTGGAATTTACATGCCTTGTGGTGAAGGACAGAAAAAATGTTTAACTGATGCTTCACCACCTAGAATGGCAACCATTTCTAAACACCAGGTCAGCTCCCTCTGGTATCTTGGCATTGCAGAGGTTAAGACAAACTCAATGAAAACTGCTGTCCTTGTACATTTAGGAAGCAAAACTATATTAGCAGACAACCTGGATTAGCTCCAAGTCTCAGGTCATGTGTAAGTTCCTTAGGTTCTCTTGATGGACCAGACACTAATGCTTCTGGTATATCACCAGTAAAAGATAGCTGGCACTGATGGAACTGCTCTGCTGGAGACAGGAAGAGGGATTTCAGAGAACATTTTTCTGTATTATGCATGAAAGAGTCATGAAAGACAGCTTCCAAAAGGAACATATTCTAAATTTTTTGTGTATTGTTTTATACACTGTCCAACAAAAAAACCCATGAGAATCTGGTATGTATTCCTTGGAGATTAGTTTTACCATGCTTGTGATTCTAGAGTACCTGGAACCTTTACTAGTGCTGTGACTTTGAAAACTTTGAAACTTTGAAAGGAAGAGTGTATATTGCAGTGCAGCTCCATATGAAACTATAGCATGTTCTAATATATTTCATAGCTAACCATGAAAAACATTGAGAACTGCACAGAAGATAGACCTAGATACAGCTGGGCAGATACTGAGTCCAAAATAGGAAATTGTCTGATGACTGGAGCTGACTGAGATAGTTTAAAGGATCTAAAGAATTACTTTTACCAGCAGCCCTGGAGCAGGACCTGCAAAATGGCTGCAGAACAGGAACTACACAGGTGTGGCACCCAAACCAATTTGCTATTGGTACTCAAATAGAAGTCAGGAAAAATTTAAAACAAAATATGCTACACTGTTTAGTTATAGGACTTTGATTGTTTTTAAGATTATATGTCACTGCAGAAGCTCAAAAGTTAAAGGTGCAAACATATATGCAAGCTTGAAAGCTTTCAGTGTGATTTCTTAATCTTCTCCACTTCCAGAGAAAATGGAAAAGGAGGTACTCATCAGCAGCATACCTGAGGGCATCACAGCCCTGTGATATTTGTCCTCACCTCACAGGAAAGCAAATATTTTTCTCTACATATATTTTGAATTCTAGACTGCACGTAACCAGGAGTATTTCCCAATATGCATAACACACAAAAAAAGTAAGTGTTTAGAGGCTGAAATAAATTGAAAAAAAAAAAAAAGTCCCAAACCATCCAGCGTCTGGCAACTTGCACAAGGTTATAATGAAAATCTGTCACAGAACAACTTTGTTCCTTCAAGTCCATAAGCAGCACCGTAACAGATGTCCATTGTTTTTCCAAATGAACTGTAAATATTCTTCTCTTCTAGCATCAGTACATTTTCATGTTAAGAAGAAAAGCACATCTTGCTGGCTTTTTTCCCCACACTACTCATATGAGAGACTACATTTTTTTCCGCAAGGTGGCTTTCTTTTTGTCTCAAGATGTAAAATACACTTGATATTGAATTTGCTTTTCTTTCCAAAAGACAGTAGCAGAAAACAACTTGGACTTCACTAGCTGGAAATTAACATTAGTTAACGTACCACTTCTGTTCTTTATGATGAACTTGTTCATCAAAACTACCCATATTCATCACTGTACCACATTCACTACTGCTACTTACATTGACGGTAAAATTTTCAGAGGCTTCTGACAGCTACTGACTCTCTTAGATGCTTCCGAAAGGTTTTTTGTCTTTTTTTTCTCTTCCTTTTATTTTATTTGGTTTTGGGGCGTTTTTGCTTTTGTTTTTTTTTTTTTGGGGGGGGGCTTTTTTTTTTTTAAATTTTACAAACCCTACTTTTTTCATTTCCAATGTGCTTATTAAGTAGTGTGTATTAACAACTGATGTTTCTAAAAGCGGCAGAAATACATCTAAAGGAACAGAAATAACACTACAAACATATTCTCCCCTGTATTCACAGGGTTTACAATGCTGTAAAAAAAGAAAAACGATTAATGCCAGCTGCATGTCAACAGATTATATGGTGAAAATCATTTAGTCCTGCCAGCAATGTTACAAAAAAAAAAGAAAAACTTTACCTGCTATAATTCATTCTTTTCATATTTCTTGAGTCTCAGATTTCTCCTTTCTTTTAAACAACAGGTATAATGCACACACGAGCTACCTTCTGATGCATTGCTCTGTAACTCATTCTTGACCCAGAGACAGAGAACTTCATCTTTGTAAGCAGCTTCCATGGTACAGGTAGCTCTTCCAGAGCACTATTGAAGCACTGCAAAAAAACTTTTCTCCCTAACCTCAGGAAGACGGACTATGGGTTGAGGAAGGGGAATTTTGCCCTTAGGAATTGTCTTCAGCAAAATAAGTACAACAAAGTAATCTCCAGTACTTGCTGAGCAGGTGAAAGCCATTGATATTTCTGTCCCAGAGCGCTTTGATACTTTCAAGTAAGACAAATTCAAAGTTCCTCAAAACCAACAGCAATACTAATTTCCTCCAAAAACATCAATGAGCTTAAGTTAAGGTGCTTTTACATTTATATTTTCCGTTATCTGCACGGGAATATACCTGGGGTTGATTTTTGTAAGCTCCTGATGATGTTCTTCAATGTCAAGAAAGAACAGGCTAAGGAAAGCACATCAAATGGACAGTGACCATCAATGGCAAAGCACCATGCTGTGCCACAAGAGCTAAGTCTGAACAACAAGCAGAAAATATGAAAAGGCATGTGATTGACTGCCACCAATTTTAAAAACTTGTCCAGAAAGTCAGTAATTGACCTCAGCCAATAGACCCTTGCCAACAATACAGAAACAGGTGGAAAGTACTAAATTAATCATATTTAGAGAAACGCTCCTCTTCTATTGCCTTTCCCTCAATTCAGAAAGTTTGAAATTTAATGAACAAACCCTAAAAAATGCATTAAATGTCAGTGCAGTTTCTCTCTCATCACAAAAGCTGGCCCTTGCAGCAAACGGAGCTTTCTGCTTTCTGGAAGGGCTGGTCACAAGAGTATATATTAACTGGAGAAACAAACAGGATTATTTTTCCCTGTTTTTTTTTTCAGCTGTTTTTTAATTTCATTTTTAATATGTTGTTCAGAATTTTGCTTTACAGCTCTCTGAACCTACATTGTATTCAGGGTATTGGCAGCTGTTAAAGCCCTATATTGCTTTGGACTAGACTTTACAAATTTGGGAGCAGGATTTTTTTTTTTTGCAATTCAGCATCTGAGTATCTCAATAATTCCCAAAGGTAGCAAAGGATTCTGTATCAGCTGCACTGACATTAGACAGTGGCAAAGCAAGGATCTGCGTGGAAGTTATCCGACAACAGCAAGGTAAGCTCCTGGCAGCAGGAGGGCAAACAGAAAAGGAGATCCCTTTGCAGTTTGGGACACTGTGAACCTGCAATAGGTGATAAAACTATATTGAAAAAAGGTCTTATGTTGGGAAAACATACCTTGAGCAGTAAACTGCAAATACAGAGAACAACAAGCACTGCCCATTTAAAAGACTCCATCATGTTTTGAATCACTTTGTGCTGTGGTTTACTTGTGGTATAAACACACATAAATGCACACACATTCCCATCCCTCACTTGCACTCCCAATAATAGCAAAAATAAACATGAAAAATAATATTAAAAAACTCTGTATTCAGTAATATTCACACCAAAGTATATGTATAGATATATCCATTAAAATTATGAACATTTCTAAATATATTTTATGTATCATACATATATTTATATGTATAATTACATATCCACAGAAGTCGTCTTGCTGTGCTAAAGCCAGCAGTAAAAGCAAAAACAGGTTTCACAATAGGACACCCATATATGCATATGTACTGGCTGTTTGGTTTGTGAATTTATTTACAACTTAACTTTATCATAATAAATGCTTACTGTTCTATTGTACAAACGTAATAGTAAAGGTTTAGGTTTGTTTTTTAAATACAAAGACTGCAAATGAATACATGAAAAAAATTACACACCATGTACAGTATTTATAATTTATAAATGCAAAGTTAAGACCTCTTTAAATTATTGCACTTGCATATTTTTTTACAAAGATAGTTTATATGTATCATATATATATATATGTGTGTGTAAATATATATATATATAAAACAAATTTTTCAGCTCACTAAATGTAGTAAAGTTGAATGTTGTTACCTTGAAGTTCTTTCTTCTTCACATAACAGCCCAACCTGAATTTGGAATATTTATGAAACTACTCTACAAATCAGTTTGATCTACCCTAGAAAGCAGTCCGTTATTTTAGGGTTTTTTGACAGAGTATACACCCGTATTACAATCGAGCACAGTTTTTGGTCAGAAAGCAAACAAAAGTTATGATGTGCCTTTGCTAGATTGGGATATAGAACCTAAAGTTTGAACATGAACTTCCTTGTAGTAGTGTGCAGAAAGCCTTTTCTGTGTTTAGAATGAATAAATTAATTGTTCCACTTCACAGAACTGGTCCAATATCACAGTGTTTGAGGCAAATGCATTATTTCAAGAGGGTCATGATTGATTTGAGCATCTAACAATCTCTATTTTTTAACACGAACAGTGCTTTTTGCTACTCCTACAATTTTAACACTAAATGCCCTAAGTGCAGTCACAGCAAACTGATCACACTGTTTTAAGTTTAAACACAAGAAGGAAATCTGTGCCACATAAAAAGATGAATTGCACTCTGCATGTGCCCTCCAATTTAACATGCTTGATTATACACTGCAGCTAAAAAAACCCTATTTCATTTCTCTAATGATCACTTACAGAAAAAAAATTACTGCCATGAGTTGAACCATTGCAGTAGAATGTTGCAAAACCATGCAAAATTCATAGATTAATTGTAACAACGGAATTTGTCATGCTGTAATAAAATATGCAACATCTCAGATGAACATCATGCTATGTCAACTATTTTTCTCACTTAGTGCATACCTTTGAGGCACCATTTCATAATACATTAGAAATGCTCAGTTACAACTTCAAACAGTGCTTTCGCCTTTTCTAGACATAGCAGGGAAAAGCAGCTGGAATTTTTATTAAGAAAAATGCAATTCTAGGAATATAAAATCTAACACTTCTAGGAAAGGAAAGATCTGTCAAGCTTTTTGTACAGTCTTTTGGGCAAGATCAGTTTTAGTATGATAAAAATGCAAGGAGGAATGACTTTTGACAATTTAACTTAATGAGTTAGATGTCTTACAAACCTAGATGTCTTACTCAATTGTGAGTTTGAGTCCAGAACTTTGAACAATTAAATCTCAACATGTCTTCGAGCCATGAAATTCAAATGCAGCTCCAAAGTTCGAATTTTTGGTGGGTTTGACTTTGGAAGTGCAGGTAGAAGTCTTTTTTCTACAAAATATTTACACATATGAATCTGTACTCTGTAAATGCTAAGACAGACTACATTTGCTTAAAAAAAAAACCAGCTTGTCATGACTATTTTTGTTGGTCTAGGTCCTAACAAGGAGTAACATTTTGTCATGACCTTTCCCCTTTTACACACCAGGAAATCAAATCAAACCAAACCACAGCCACTGGAGCCAATTTTTAAAAATTCTAATAGACATTATACTATAGCAAACATATATTTTAAGTGGTTTGGATAGTTCTATATTAGAAACAGTAGCTGATTCACTTGAGACATTAATAGAACAACTTATGCCAATTTGACAAATTTACCAGGGAAACATGCTCTCTATCACTACTTATAAACTTCAAAACATAACATCATGTTATGGTAGGGTTATTTTTAATGGTAGGAATATTTAAAATATTTTTAATGGTAGGAAACAGAACTAGTGAAGTTATCTTTACTGTCAGTGAGTAAAAGATGAATGAAAACCTTTCCATACACACAGACATAGTGTGATAAGGAATACTTTTGTAATGCTTTTAAGATCAGCAAATGGAGAGGGAAAAAAAAAAGGTAAAATAATGGCAAATATATTTAAAGCAAATATGCTTAAGCAAATATACTTAATCCGCAAAGAAAAACATTCCATGCAGTTGTTGGGGTACCTGAATTTTTAAGAGCATTTTTGTAGTCACCATAGATTTAGATAATTTCCATGTAAATTAGGAACCGTAGATTCTGTCTCAAGTACTTAGTGGATGAAAGGTTGCATCTGCGTTATTTAGCTGAAACAGAACAGCTAAGGAGGAAAGTAGAGGACACAGCATGAGATATTATTCATTCTACTTTGGTGTAATTGTTTCCTGCCACATTTTTCTTTTTTTGTTTTTGTTCTTTTTCAATTCCAAACCAGTTTGCTGTGATTACCAAAGAATTTCTGCACTTAGAATTGCTAAGGCAAACTGAAAAAAAATTATGGGGCTGTTGCTAGGTAACATGCATCATACAAATAAGATAACTTCATATTGAATTCTCAGCCTGTGGGATCTCTATGTACAGCAAAGGCTTAGGTGCATTTACACATTATGCGACTACAGATCACGTACTGTACACATATACAGATACTGGCATGTGCTCGACCATAACAGAAGGCAAAACTCAAGAGGCCAAGTTGTTCACATGAAACCCAAAAGCTGGCATGCCTATTAGAGCAATAGAGCCCAAAAGACAGGAGATGAGAAAAGAGAACCTGCGTTCTGTCTTTAGGTCACTAGCATTACTCGTTGCGGTTACACAATGGCCATGTTATCACGGAACCTCCACAAGAGTGCATTATCTGTGAAAAAGCACATAATGCAGTATAGGCTGTATGTGAAAGGTATGTAAAGACTGTGTTTTCACCTACTGTGTGGATCACTATGAAAATCTTTTTTCTCAGTATTTTTAAGAGAAAGACAAAGGCAAATTAAGTGTTGTGAAACATACTCTGTACAATTGCACTAAATTTAAAAGAGTGGCATTACATGTAAGTCTGTGCATAAGTTTGTAAGGCTGAAGCCTAAGTCAGCACAGAACTGTAAACACACCATTTAGTGTACTTTTCTTCAGTCAGCTATTCTTTCACTAAGAAAGGCATTTCTAAACCTGGAAATTTCGCTAACTAGGGGATAAAACAAACAGACAAATGGAGAAGTTTCCTAATTTCACTCATCTTGGGATTGGGGAAAAAAGCAGTAGAAGACATGCAGTGTTACTGTGCAACACAAAAGCTAGTCAATACAAACACATTTTCGATTTATTGTGATGGTACCACAATCTCTCTTATCAGACCTGACTTTTCTGACAAGGCTTTTGTTCCCAGCAGATAGCATATTTCAGGTATGTCTCCAATACCTTTTAAAATACAGCTCAGTAGGTAGAAATAAAAATGATGACTTTACTTAATTGTGAGCTAGGCAAGGGAATCTTTGCTGTCACATTGAAATTTTAATTTGGTATTTCTGTCACTATGGATACAAAAACTCCAACCTGAAACTCCCTCTCATATCGGAGATAATTATCCAGTACTTCCAGTGTTTTAAAGGAGGAGTTGTCTAGGTTTTAAAAACATCCTAAAGAACAAAGCACCATCACTAGTTCTATCAACATTTCCCTTGTGAGTGACAGACAATTGGCATCATGATGCTTAATGAAGTACTTTAAAACTTTAACCTGAATGTTGGTTTTCCTTTAGTTTGCAGCAAGAGAATTCACTGTAACCTAAGCATAAATTATAGTCTCCAAGGATTCTGCTGGAGTTCAAACTGATTACAAGTAGATCACACATAAACATTCACAACAGCAATGGGTATATTGTTCTATTTATAGCCAAGAACTCCCAAGTGACACTGGTGTTAAAGCCAGCCACAGTACGGTATAATAAAAGTACCATTGAAACCCTTACTAGAAAGATACAATTTAGAAGTACCCCATAAGATTCCTCCCCTCCCCCATCAGTTTTAATTAAGGCCTCAGCAATGTAGCCCGTGAGATAAGGCCAGTCTTTTATATTCACAAGTTGTAAGTTCTCTTTTGATAGCTGACTCCAAAACATCTGGGTTGTCATTTTCCCACTGTTTACATTGTGTCACTGGTGTAGGTCAGGAGATTGGCTGCCAGAGTCACTCAGCTGAGGTAACTCCATGGGTGTTACCTTCCTAGGCAGGTCTACTTCTTAGTTAGCATTTTGTAGCTTTCCTTTTTCCTTTTTTTCAAATAAAAGTGAAACAAAACAAAAAACAATCCCCAAAACAAGAAGGGGTGTTTTTCAGGTTAAAGCAAGCTGTTGGTGCTGTTCAGTCATCAATCTTCACAGGAAGAGAATCTGAGGTCCCAGGAGCAAGGGATTGAGAAGAAATCCATATAGAGGCTTCCTCGCCTCTCGTTACTTTCTCCCATTGGTTGAGATTGTCCCTGGAGATGCAAAAAAGTAGAAGGTAAGACACTGTTCATAAGTTTACAGGGATTTATGTCTTCCTCACAATAATGTCTGCTGTACTATACTTTGATTTATATTTATGTAAGTGTATTTATATTAGTGCCTGTATACCATCAAGCTTTTATCGTCTATACATTATTTCAGCCTTCAACTTCAGTTATCCCATTTTGTAATTCTGTCTGACTCATTTCCATGTTAACTCTATCCTAGCCTACAGCACACCTTCCTTCCCTGAGGCAAGCCCTGAAGCCAGAGGCTACCACCTGCTTCCATGTCTGCAGAGACTCTGAAACGGCACTCTGGACACAGTCAACCTTTCACACTTTGGACTTTGGGGATTTTACCACAGCAGGTTTTACTTCAGCCCCTTTCAAAGCCAGCAGAGATATCAGGACTTTTGCCAGAAAGCTCCCCTCACTGGAAACCACAGGAACACATTAAGCTTTCTGAAACTCCTGCACATGGGCTGCCTGACAGTATATAAAATGTTGCATGCTAAGATCATAGCATCAATTTTCAATTACTATTGTGGTAATCATATTATCAATCTACTACATTTAAAAGGTACCCCTTCCTTAAGACATAAATTTCTTTTTGTGTCTCATAGCCTGGGCAACTCTTAAGTTCAAAATTCAGTTCATAAGCCATAAAATGATGAGAATTTAAGCTGGCAGTGTTCTAATGATCTGAAGGGGGTACAAACCCATACTTGCTGTACACCAGTGCCACCCTAGTGACTGCGAAGTCTATGTTGACAATAGGTCCTGCAACCTATGGCCAAATCACAGCATTCAGTCTTCAAACACAGAGAGAAAGAGAGCAAATCCAACTGTTTCATTTTCATACTGTCAGATCCCTAGTTACTAAGACAACACTTCTTAGATGCCTTCAGTAAACAAACAGGATGGCAACAGCACTAAAAGGTCTCCCACGATGTGTGTCATACCATGATATTATATCGGAATTTATGTGGCAGAGCTCTTCTGATTTTTATGTCACAGCTTTGCCAAAGCATTTGCTAAACCAGCCAATATTGATCTGAAAGCACAGCATACAGGTAAGAAGAGAAAATGTTGCCTTTTCTGGGGGTGGTGGAAGGCAGGATGTGATGAAGTCTACCAAAGATAGCTCGTGCCCTCTAGGGTAACACCTACACCATTTTCTGCAGGAAAATGCTCTGCCAGTGCTTCACGCCAACTGGAAGTTATGAAGCCAGCATTAATATGACATTGAACCTCAAATAATACATCAGGCACTAAGGATCAGAAAAAATGAAGCATCACTATCTCTGTCTCCTTCCTGGAACTGGGAAAGTAATGAGAATTGCAGCCAAAATATTTTTAAATTGTATCAACTTCAGCAAGAATTGAGAGACCCAAAAGCACAAGGAAAATAGTTTTAAAATATTTAGTCTGAAATAAAGGAAAAAAATAAATCACTTCACTCTCCAAATAAATACACTACCATATATTTATACTTTGGTAGGCCTACTGAGTACATGGGCTACAAAACGTACATAGGACTTATTCTGAACACTGTAACACCGGTGGTTAACAGTTTTGATCTACACAGAATGACAAGAAAGCATTTAAAAGTGTGGAATAAATTACCAGACAAGAAAACCTTCTAGACTGTTAGCTGCTACCCTACTTTAGGGAAATCAGTGTCGGATATTCTATTTTATTTTTTTGTAAGGTATAGATAATACGATTCATTTGCCTTTGAGCTCCCCATGAAGCCCTGGCTCCTAGTGTCTGGAATAAATGCCCAGAGGCTCTAAAAATAAAAGCCTTGATGCTGACATGCTGCCTTGGCTGCTTTTGCTGCTATTATTTGCAGCTGGTGTCTGAGTTTCAAAGAACTCAAGGACACAGCAGCTTAAATATTGTGTTCCAAGAATGAGCACTGCTGGTGAAGGGGTGATATCAAAATTGGTTCAGTCAGCAACTAAGGAAACACCAAATAAGAATGAGGCCGTTTGCCTCTGATCACACCGAATAACAGTTACCCACCAAAAATAAAGGAAAAACAAAAACACAGTGCAAAATCAGCCATTTGAAACACTCTGGAGTATTCTAGACCCTGCAATAAGATCAATTTTTTCTAACTGGGCACCTGAAGTTATATCTGTGTTCTGATTTCCTAATCTCCATCTCCAAATCTTAGTCCTCAAACTTCCTCTTCATTCTCTTCAAAGCCAAAGCAGAGGGTAATGTCAAGGCTAAGATAAAACTATCAAACTGCTCCTCAGAAGACTTTATGCCAGGGTGTGGATTTTCAAGAAGCTCTTTAGTCCTGCAGAGACTTTATCTACACATCTACGCTCCAGTTCTGCATTAGCACAATCTAAATTAAAGAATACACAACAGCAAGACAGGGAGCTGTCTGTACAGAGCTTTATCCAGTGTGGAGATTGTGCCAGTGTAGCTTTCAGAAGTATCATTATAACAATTTGAATTACAAACAACAAACATAATTTCTGGAATAGAAAAAAATTATATAATCTCTGCCAGGAGTCTGATTGCTTTTACTTCAGACATCACACCTTTTACAGAGAAACCAACTCTTGAAAAGATGTTCATGCTTGATCTTCAGAATTAGGGAGAACCTTTATCTAGAGCACATACTTACGTGGGTGTTTGATATCCACAATTCAATTTTAAATATCCTCATCTGAGTTCTAAAAGATGAACCATCAAGTAAAACAGGCCATTTTTGCAAATAAGCCTCATTGGGATATCCATGTGGACAGAAATCAAAAGATATGTGCCTTTCCAGATTGCTGCTCCTGTAAAAGATACTGTGCAGTCTTAAGCACTCAACCTAGCCTCTCTAAGCTCCAGTTTCCATTAAGTGGAATAACAACTTGATTTTGATCAAGTCTTTACTGTGAGGGTGGTGAGGCACTGGAACAAGTTCCCCAGAGAAGATATGGATGCCACATCCCTGGAAGTGTTCAAGGCCAGGTTGGGTGGAGCTCTGGGCTCTGTTCTAGTGGAAGATGTCCATTCCCACAGAGGGGAGACTGAACTACATGATCTCTTCCAAGGGATCTTCCAACCCAAACCGTTTTGAGATTTTATGATTTTCTTGGATAAACCAAATACATTATTTAGTCTCTCTCTACTAAGATGTCAAAACATTCCTTCAGCTCTTTCTTTATGTTCTCTTGTTTGTTCACGTCTTTATCTACTCTTCTTAAAGCACAGACACTAAACAAAATTCCAGCTGTAGCCCCATTAACGTAATAACTACAGAGGTACAGTCTCTAATCCTCCTGAATATTCCTTCCATATCCATCTAAGGGTTGCACAGCCATGCCCAGCAGAGGTACCTTAGAGGCAGCCGACTATTAATGATGGGTCCTAGATACTCACTGTTTTTCATAAGGTAGTCCTCTGTACCACCGACACAGACCTACATATTCTCACAGTTATGTGAAAGAGTGTTCGTGTGTGAATGAAATTGTTTTGCTAAGTACTACATTAATTTCAAGGCATTTGTCTGTTACTTTACAGAAATCATTTAATCCACAAGATCAGGAAAGTGACAGAGGAGGCAGCTGTGCCATACAGAACAAAGATAAAGTTCAATGTAAGATAGAATTTAAAGACCACAACAGAACAAAAAATATGAGAGAGTACTGGTAAGAGCAAAGAAAAACAGACCTTTAACCACTCAGTGTGACTAGAGATTGCTGGCATTTTATGAAACAACTGTGGTTTTCTAGAAAATATGGATTAATCTGAAACCGGAACATTTTCATGAAGAATACCGTGGTTTCAGCAGAATTTTTGTCAGGAAGGATTGCTAAGGCCCAGGATATATTCACTGGACAGAACTACCTACAAAGCAATCTACCGCCATTCAAGTGTAGAAGTAGCCAACAGATAAAGGACTCTTGCCTCTTTTCCAGAACAACCCAAGCTCCATAACCACTGTGTTTCAGGAGAAAGTTACATTTGCCTCTCCCACACCCCAACGTTACTACTCCTACACTCTCAACTACTGAATATTTTCTGGATATTTCTTTTTCTGGTTTTTGATAAAAATGATCAATATGAAATAAAAGCGTATGCTAAACCTAAATTTTAAATTAAAGAGAATACTAGCCAACTTTTGTTGTGAGAACCACATTGAAGCAAAAAGGACACAGAGGGAAATTATGCTGAACCAGGGCAGACAGGGATGCATAAACACTGATCTGTTTCTCTCTAAATGCTTTTGGCATCCAACACATTTTAATCAGCTGTGTCTGTAGATCTACAGCGGATAGTCCCAGACAGTAGTTGTCACCTCTGGGTTTGCGCATAGATTAATGTGAGATGGGTATGCCTGTTAACGTTCATGCAAATTCTAAAATTAAAAGTCTGTATTTCCAGACAAACTTGCAAAGCACTCTTGCTTTTTCTTTGCCCAAGCTGTTAGCTGTGCACATTTACTCACCTGCATGCTCGGAGTAGTGGCCCAGTTGGAGGAAAGATCTGTGCAAGGGTGGTATAACATGGGATGGCTACAGCATTGTAGAACCCAATCTATGAAAAACAAGAATGAAATAAAAATAGTTAAATTGTTGCCAAACTACAACACTGGAAACTAACAGCCAGCTAGCTCAAAGCTCTTTACTTAATTACTACTTATATTAGTTACTCACACTTCTGCATCTCGTTTTAATATCCAAATACTTTAAAATAAGCAGCAACAGTGAAATCTTTGCTAATTACAAGCTGCTTACATGCCTTTCTTTTATGACTGATATGGCTGCTTCAGGTAGGGTTTTCTACAGAATCTTTTACTATTCAATTGATTAATTTCATTTGTTCAGGATATGTCTACCTGTTTGGTGTCAGTAGTGGTGGGAAGTAGGTGGAGATGGTAGAGAGATTTCAGAAAACATTATTCATGTGATGATTTTATTTTTTAAAAAAGGAAGGTTGTGCAGCATTCACAAAATATGGTCAGATTCTGGATTGTTTTGATGTCCTCCAGGGTATTCATTGCATAGCTCAATGTACTAAAATCCTGGGGGCTTTTCACATTTATGAATGGTGTGCACTGTGATCAATAATTGGTTTGCAGTTGCTTCTCATTGCAGTTCAGTAATATATTTTTACCATTATTAGACTTAGAGAACACCAAATAAGCACATTTTAATGATATCTGACTCATACAGGCTTAGGGGCCTATGACGGCTACGATGTCACAGCTCAATTGTCATGACACGAAGAAACTTTTAAAAAATGCTACTTATATATTATCAAGGATGACAGATTGCATTCAGTTTCATTATAACATCACTCATTTATCCCAGACTCTTTTGACAGTTACAATAGTGCACTATGATCCCTTTCTTTGGGCAGAATTTTTAAATGCCTTTCAGTGAAATACTATATCTTGTACCATGACCAAAGCATTTGATAATATCTCTTTTTTTAATAGTCCAAACTTTGATCCTTATTCAGAAATTGAAGAGCACATCTCGTCTTCATCAATACAAAGATTCCTCCCATACTGCTATGTAACCAAGTCCTCTGTGTACTTTAAATAAAAATAAGATACATTTTCTAAGCTGTGAACCCAACACTTTGAGACGAAGTACTTACAATGCAATCAACAGAAAGAAACTGCAGCTGGTGAGAAGGCAAGGCTACATACAGATGGGATTCTGCTCATCCACACTATTTCACATACTGCATCATTTTCTTCCTATTTTTGGGGGGGGAGGGTTGTTCTTTTCTTCTTGTTTTCAAGGGGGACTATTTTATTTCAGTGGAAGAAGGAGATTACTCCATAATTATCAAAAACTAAAATGGGACATTAGATACAGTCACCCTGTAGACCTTCTGGCTCAATGAAAATCACAGAATCAAAGAATATGATGAGTTGGAAGGGACCCTTAAGGACCATCGAGTCCAAGAGGCCATCCCCAAGAGTCACGCCATGTGCCTGAGAGCATTGTCCAAACTCTTCTTGAACTCTGTCAGGCTTGGTGCTGCGACCACTTCCCTGGGGAGCCTGTTCTAGTGCCCAGCCACCCTCTGGGTGAAGAACTTTTCCTAATATCCAGCCTAAACCTACCCTGACACAAATTCAGGCCACTCCCTCAGGTCCTGTCACTGATCACCACAGAGAAGAGATCAGTGCCTGCCCCTCCTCTTCTCCTTCCCCTCATGAGGAAGTTGTTGACTGCAGTGAGGTCTCCCCTGAATCTCCTCTTCTCCAGGCTGAACAGATCAAGTGATCTCAGCTGGCTCTCATGAGGCTCTCCACCATCTTTCTTACCCTCCTTTGCACACTAGCTAAGGGCTGAAACAACCACTTACTAAGATAAAAAGCGTTATTGACACTTGTAAAATTCAAGGTGATTATGGTCTTAGCTAGAACTGCAAGTACAAAGAAGCGAAAAAGTGATGACAGCAAAGAGTACATTGTGATTTAAGCAAAAATTTGAAAACAAGTTTTCCACTGCTACTTTAAAAAACAACATCGCTTCATGCAGAACATAGAATTCAGCAGTCTGAATAAACCAATTTCAAATGCAATATTCACTAATATATGAAATGTTTTTTCCATACATGTTTTATGTATAAACAAGTATCATTTTACTGAGAGAGCTCATACCTGACCCTGAGGGACTTCATCTTTCTTATCTCTGTCCATCATAGGAATAGGTTGAATACCTGTTTTTTTCATTTCATCACCCTGGAGAAAAGTAGAGAGAGAGAGATTAAGAAAACAAAAACAAGACTATTGAGACCTGAATTAATTTCCATATTCTATTCTATGTCAGTCTAAAATTCCAGAATTTAAAATAATGTGTGGTATCACTCTGAGGCAATCTCAGAAAAATGCCCAAGGAAAGGCTCATTTTGTACTTTCACCTAAGTGATAACGTAAATAGCAGACACTGTAAGTCAATGTACACACATTTTCCTTGTTTCCAAGTGTGTCTCCATCATAAAAAGCAACTGGAAGACTAAACCCAAAGAAATCATTCTATTCTGCTCTATCTGCTCAGTTGGTCGCATCTTTCAAAATATCCGTTTAAAGCACCATAATATAATGACCAGTAGAACACAACTCACCCGTCCAAGGAAAAGCTGAATAAGCCAGATGAATTTACAGCATGCCCTCTTTGTCAAAAATTTTGTCTTGTCAATATATATCAATATCAATATATCAACATCTACCTTTATTAACTCATCCTTGGATTACAAAAAATTTACATCTGTACAGGAGCAACTATGTCCATAATTCCATCTTTACTATTTTTAAGTATGGAAAATCATTTTGATCCTTCCTCCTTGTAGTGGTTTTGAGTTCGCCAACCCAATTTAAGTGCAGTAATTTAAATTTGGGCCTATTATTTAGGACATTTCCGTCTGTGAGATAAAGATTAGGAGAAGCAAAGCAGGCTCAAACTTTAAAGAATATAAAGAAAGATTTATTAACAGAACTAAAAGAAAAAAAAGAAAAAAAACAAATAATAAAAATTAGATTAAACCTTCAG
>VZTF01001477.1:160223-241303 GCA_013397755.1 Cnemophilus loriae
CCAGCCCGTGCCCAGAGTGGCAGGGGCTGGGCCAGGCTCACCGGCCTGAGGCCGGGGGGTGCTCGGCCCCGTGGATGGTAAAAGGGGGCCAGGCCCCGGCCCTCGGAGAGGGGAGCAGGGGAGGGGGGGAGCCAGGGAAGAGGGCCAGCCAGGTCGGCCCTGACGCCTAGCCTGGCAAAACCTCCCTCCCCTGTTACCTGTTGGAACGCCGGAAGCCAAAGAGGAAGTTCCAAGTGCCCAGCTCCCTATCTCGCAGAGGGCGTACCTTAAATGCCATTGGCCCACGACACCCTGTCACGTCCAAAGGACCTGGCAGGGTGGAATTCACCTAGAAACCTGTCAACTCATGACACTCCTCCACTGAGTTCACAAGATTTGCATTGAAAAGTCTTTTTACTTATAAGCAAAAAAGTTGAGTATGTAATCAGTGAGGCATGCCAACATTATGCTTCCCTTATATCACTCCTAAGAACATTCACTTTCCAGGGCATTTCAGAAAGTGAGTACTGAACTAGATCTTTGAACTTATACGGTCAGCATTTTTCAAATATTTTGTTGTAGTCTGAGCTGTTTATAATTAAGAGAACAAGAACATGTGAATACGAAATACACCCACAAGAAGCGCACATCTGGAATTTCATAATGAACATGCAACAGGCAGGGTAACAATCTCCACACTATATGCATGCTACATCAACTCCATGGGCCTGATTTCTATTTTATGCCTGTGTAAAACAGAAATAAGCCCACTGAATACTGCAAGATTCCACAGGGCACATAACAGAAGAAAAACACTTTATCATGCACATGTGCAATAGTAGTTCTGAAAATACAACGTATCTCCTAAAGTTGCATAATTCCACCCTATGCAACAACCTCAGAATTTATTCCTTATCCCCACAGCAGTCACTTCCACTTTAAAAATTAAACAATTAGGATATTTATTCCTCAGCATAAGACATGTGAGAGACTGCATATTTATTTATGAACATGATTACATTACTACAGTTCAAAGCCTTGGTTCAATTGCCAGTACACACTAACGGGCATCACATTAATGTTGAGCAGCTTTCAATATATTGAAGACCCAGCTCTCTCTGAGACACTGTTGTTGAGCTGGATCACAGAGAAGACTCAGAAAAATTTTAATGTTTGTCATATTTGCTTTAGGATTTTCTGTACTCACACTATAGCTTTATAAGTATGTTTCAAGGCAGCTGACCTGGAAGCTGATTTTATATTTTTCATTGCTATAAAAAACTACAATTAGTGACTACAGTTAGTGACCTCTTCTATGTTCTGTTGCTTGGTCACTTTATGTTAGGACATACTTTTTATATTATCTTGAACAGAGAGAAAAAACACTGCCTGAAAATTAGATAGCTAACTCAGCTCTTTAAATAGCTTCAGAGTAAGCAACGAACACACGCATGCACCAATGAACTCTCTGTGAAAGAAACACACCAAGATAGTAATTGAAAAATACTTATAGTTGGTTTTTTCCATCTTGGATGCTTCCGTTTATAAGAAGAATAAACAAAAGAATCACACATACCTCAGCCCAGAACTCTGCATATATATCGTTGGCTGTCAGCCTGGTAACTGGCCACAACTTTGTTACAGAACACAGATCACAAGCTGTCATCATCAGGCCAATCACTCTATCTCTAAAATAGAACAAAATAACATTAAGTTGTAAGTTTGGTAAAGAACTAATGATCACTCTACAAAGTTTTCATTTGCCCTTCCTCAGTTTAATCAGCAGCAAGGACTCAACGATCCTTCTGGGTCCCTTCCAACTCAGATTACTCTGTGATATTATTCTGTGATACTAAAGTATATACACTACAAATTTTCTCCCACCTAGCTTGTTTCTTCCTCTTTTGTTTATGATTCATTGGTAAGGCACAGCACAGACTGTATACTGTGTTCCTTGTTGTGCTCCCTACATTGTTTGCAACCAGAGTTCATTGGCCATCCTCTGCACAATCACATACATAGGCAAGGGCACAGAATGTCTGCCTGTTAAAATACTCACATGCCCCTCTATAATTTTCTGAATATACAGTACAAGTCTATAAAAAGAAAGATGGCACATCTTATTGCTGCATTTCTTTCTGTTCTTTAGTGACAGAGGAAAACACACTGCAAAAAAGAGGAAAGTCTCCTTCTCAGTCTGTCTCAAGGTACTGTCATTGGTTCGTTGAAATGAATTTGAACCCTGACAAAACAAGAATCCAATGTTTAATTCTGTCCTATACATTGACAAACCTGTTCACAGAGTAACTGAAAAACATCAGTAGCATTAAAATCATTATTAGAATAAGGCACACACACACAAAAAAAAGTCCAATTTAATCAATTTTATAGCACAAATCTATGGTTTGTAAATCTAAGTTTTATAAAGAAAACTGGCAATTTAATTTAAATTCATGTGTTTTCATCCAATGGAGAAATTAAGATGGCCCTTAAGGACACCTGCATCTTTGTTAATGCCTAAGTGAAAAAGCATAGAGCTTGCTAACCTGCATGCCAGTGTGATGGTAGTCATTAAAACAGTACCAACAGACAAATATACCAAAGGAAATACACAAATACACTGTAGAATCAACTGATAAATGGCAAAGTGCACTTCCCCTAAGTTAAGATAGAGGAGTCACTGGCCATGTAAGGGTCAACGCAAATATAAAGCAATGGAAATTACTGTTACATACATGGAATTTTACACACCACCGGTCTTAGAAATCACAAATGTAAGAAAATTACCATTCAGAGATAATTCTTTAAAAAAAAATAAGGTTTCTCTTTTTAGACTCATGCTGTAGGGATCTACTACTGGTTTGCTGCTTTACCTGTGTGTTTGGTTCTTAAGGTTTAATGCTCCTGTCTGATGCAGCTCTTCAAGTTGTTTTCTGTTTCCAAAATACAGGGCAAGGTCTGTGGCGATGATGGCTTTCCGGATGATCTCGAGTACTTGCTCATATTCACTGGAGCTCAGATTGGAGAAGACATTGTGCCCTTCCAGCTATGAAAAAGTAAAAAACCAATAAAAAGCACAAGCTCTAATTCTGAGATGATTTCAGTCTTTACTTCACCAGACAGGTTACAACGGTTTTACAGCCCAATGACAAGTTTTGTTGCAAATTCAAATGTTAATAGCCTGAAATTCCCATTTTTATTTTACCTTTTTAAACACTTTTATAAAAAAAAACTATGACTAAGCTACCAATTAGTTTTTGGGATTGCTCCTTCTGACGCCTGAATGTATTACTAGAGAATTTACATCTTTTTATTTGATTTAAAAGCACTGCAGACACAGCACTTCAAGTTGGTAAACTGAGTACCTGATTCACTTAAGCACAGTTTTGATACTACATAATATATAGAATGGATAAAGAAACACTGAAGTTAAAAATTCAAAATCATTTTGTTTTCCTAGTGCTCCAAATGAAATGTGCCTGAAATTGCTGCATTTACTGGCACAATTTTCTATATAAAAATAAAGTTAATTATTTTAATGTATATTAACATTTAGAGGAAAAAGCTGCTTTGTTCAACCTTAAGTTGAATGACTCATAAACTAAAGACAATGGTTTCCACTATGGAGGCTGTGGTAACACATCACTGCCATCACTTTTTAATTTCCATGAGGTATTATTGCGCATTTAACTGACAATATCCGTGCACTGTGATCACTCATAAAGCTATATCACATTTTGGAAAATTAAGACTATCTGCTGTCTCTAAGATTTGGAAAACAACTTGTCAAAAGTCTTCCTTCTGTTGAGAGGAAGCAGACAAAAAAAAAGAAAGAATGAGCTAGCCATGTCAAGGTTTGCACATTCAGAAACAGAAAATATTATTAAAATATATCAAATGCAGATGTGTTTTGACATTTCATTGGCATTTAGGCTGAAGCTCAAAAAGTTTCCCTGACTTTCGTCAAGCATTTACATAATTTGCTCAAAATAAATCCTCTGCGGTACAAACAGGCTTGGTTTCTCTCACCATCCGGAACGTAAACATCATTTTCCAGTACTTTTACTTAGACAAGTAGATTTATTGTGAATAACGAATAGAAAATACAATCCATCTATGTCTCAATGCTCCTTTGACAGATTTCTAAGTCATCGAACAGGATGTTTAAAAAAAAAATCAGAACATTTTAACCTATCATCAGCACTTTAGGAGCAAAAAATTACTTCTACTAGTTCTCACCATTTAGGGTTTTGGGGACCCTTTACTCCCCAACCTTGCTTTCTAATTCATGGGAACTATTTGCCCTAATATTTAAATTATTCTCTATTCTACTCTTGGGCTTTAGAAGCTGCACTCTCAGAAAGACCACAGTGACAGCTTCTGTTCAGACTACTTGAAAAGAACTGATTCTGTAAAGTGCTGACAGAAGCTGCCAGTTATGAGTGTGTCACTTAGGCTTTTGAATAGTACATACAAAGTACAGCTCCTAAGATTTTGTTCTTTCCCTGCTGAGCTAAAGCTAGTGAACAGAATCCTCTGTGTTCCTAAGTATGGTGTACACTAGAACTGCAGGTGGATGAGCAAAGCAGCTCTAAAGTTTCAAGCAGTTAAAAGTACTGCAGGTTACTAATGTAAAATTAAAACTCACTCAGATAAACCCTAAAGAGCTTGGTGGGTTGGTTTGGCTTTTTTTCCGTCAGTCCAGGAATTCAGTAAGATTTTTGATTCAAACAAAAACCAGCAAGTCCAAAAGGCTGCTCTAGTCTGCCTTTGCTGCTAATTACACCCATGGGTGCTTCAGTAGCTGGTGTTTTGAATCCACTCTACAGCCCTGGCCACTTATCCCCCTTTCCTCACTCACACTGACAGCAAATCTAGGAGGTAGCAGGGAAGCAAAAGGGTTCCCTGGCTTCTTGGCAAATGGGATTTTCATCAATTACAACATTTCTGCCAGAAAAAATGCAAAATGGTTGGGACAGTGAAGTGTTAATGACTGAGGAACATGCTCACTGTGCACAAATTCACACAAAGAATGAACACTAAACATCTAATGCCATACCACCACTGAAGGATTCAATTACACCCTCCTACATGAAGGAGCACTCAGAGATAAAGCTTCCATTCTGTGATTAAATGTATATGATACCTAAAACCATAATCACAAGATGTGCTTCTGAATGCAAGACAGAATATGTATTTTTCCTAAAAGGTGAGTAAGTATTTAAGAAAATAAATATCTTCCCCTGAAAAACCAGAAAGAAAGAAAGGTTAACAATGAATTAGTGGCACAGTAGCAAGGTAAGGCTGTAACTTGAGTGTGCACGGAAAACTAAAACTAGTGAGCACAAGTATGTTATGGACTGGCAGTGGCTTCACAGAGTTCTCACTCTTCTAATTGGGAATTATAAAAATTTCACTCATGAGAAAATATGTGTGTCAGTAGCACACCTGTATTTTCCCAAAAAGTGTCTGCATGTTTTCTTGCAGTTTTTTCTTCATTAAACATAAAGACACATGACCTCATACTAGGAACTCTCTTTCACAGAATATTACCTTACTCAGGTTTTTTTTATTTCAAATTGCCAAGTAACAAAAGAGCACAGGGTAACGTAATGAAATAAGTCTACAATTTTCATGCATGAAGAATTAACATCTCTTCTTTCATGCCATACAGAATTTATTACAGCAGGTTTTCAAGTTTCTCATACAAAGTTTTGCCAATACTGGAGTTTTTATTCAAAATTTTAGGATAGTTGAAGACTTTGTTGAAATGCATTATGACAAAAAATATCTATGTAACTGAGAAAATTATTTTTCCTTTTCAAAGTTCCTATTCCACATGTTCATGGGAAAAACCTCCAGAGAACCAGAAGCTACAAGCTTCAAAGGCAGCCCATAAGTAAAGACCTTCAAATACACAACATTTTTTATAACTTTAAGATTTTGAGAAAGCTGTGTTTTGACTATTTTGAATCCTTGAGTTGCTAATTGTGAAACCCAGCTTGCTGTAATAAATCTTCCACTCTTCTAAAGGAGTACTATAATAGAGAAATTAAACTAAGCATGCTTCAGAAAATCTACTGGGTAATGATGTGACTCCTATTTCCACCACTGGACACTAACGCACAGAACATACAATTTCAATAATCCTACCTGCAGGATGGACACGGTCTGTGAGAAGTGGTGTTGTTCCATTGTTGATGTGGAATAGAGAGCAGCTAAAGGGTGATCAAATTTCTGGAGATAGCTGTTGCTGTAACCTCTGTGATCCAGGTCATGACACAGGCATGCAACTAAAAGACCCTTTCGCTACAAAAAAATTGACACAAGCATGAAAAGCAAGATGTATTTCCTGCCCCTAGATGTCACTCTCTACCCAAAATACTGTAGAAGTTGCACTATGCTAACACTGCCTTTAAACAGCACATGTAGAAATATCCTTAAAAATGAGCGAGACACGACAGTAAGGACATGCTGAACTGAAATTCTTGGTCCAATTGTAATTATATTATGCATTTAAAAAACATTGTTGGACAATAACATACTATTGGATGGACTCTGCTTCAGAAGAAATCTGCATTTTTAAGAGTCTGGTTATCCACTGCATCCTTACCATGTTTATTAAAACAATGAAAAAGCACAGTTATTGAGGGAGAATAAACATACAAGATGTATGATCTCCTGGTCAAGACAGATGCACTGAAGTTCAATGCCAGATCTGCCTCTGCAACACTCCTAGAAACGTTAACCAAATCTCCTAGTTGAGTTTTTTTCTAGGAAGTCACTAACGTAAATCACAAATGCTGGACAATGGCAATTGTAAACAAATAAAGACAGTAACTGGGGGTTTTATATAATTAATCCTTAATATCCTGAAGAAATGGAGTCCGTGAAATCTCTTTTTCAAAAGGTTTTCACACAGCTTATGTGTTTGGAAAATAAATTCATTAATGTTTATGACTCTGTCACTGTTGGCATAAAGTATCATGAAAATGTCTTCAGAGACCTAATAGCTTTGTCTTATAATTGGTTCTGATGAGAGTTCAGTAAACAAGGATAAGGCTATAAAATGAAGCAGAAAAAGAATATTGATTAGCCATCTATTAAGTGTGCAACATCCGACCTGGACACTATTTTAAGAGACCTGTGATTCTGTGGAAAAATAGCAAACAATGATGCAATTAAAAATATTATCACAAATACACCATGTGCAGAAATAAGGTTGTAGCAACACTAACTGTATTTCTGATTTTGAGACATTCAATTCTATTTTAAATGATGGCTTTTCAATATTGCATCTTGTGAAGTGTATTTTTTAAAAGCAAATAAAAAACCCCAGGTGATGCAGCAGCACGTGTCCACACAGATCCTCAGCAGAGGTGGAACCCTTTGGAACATAACACACACCTCTATCACTTGAAGTCGTGCAGTAACAGCTTGTCCCACTCTCTATGTCTCAGGATGTCATTCTTGTCTCAGTCCTTCACGATTATACAATGCTTAATAACAGTGCTCTTGACCTTGTACCTATCGTTCCTGCTTTGATCACAAATGTTTAAGCACTGCAAACTGCCTGATCTATTTGTCTCCAGATCAGTGTCTCCTTTACAGTGTTTTATACTTCCCTTCTCTAAATCTACTGGGGTTCGTGTCAGCATCCCTCACCTGAGGTCAGCCCATCCCTAGATCCCCAAACTTTCTTTCGGCAGTTTCGTGTATTCTTGCTGGATTCATCTCCAGTATCAAGAAAGGAGACTGCTGAAAAGAGCTGGAACATAGACTGGGATAAGACATTCAAACAGATGAAGGCTGGCTGGAGTTTGCAAGGAAAAAAGACTGTTTCCATCTCTGAACAGCTGTCTCTTTTGCTCTCCTTTTTTTCTTACTCTGCATCTCCAAAGAAATGGAGCTTACCACTTGGTTAGTACTGAATGTTATCAGAGCTTTAAAAATTCTCTGAGGCTGCACTCCACAGATTTTTGTTGTTAAAGGAATACTGATTTTGTTTTGTTCAAACTTGCAAACTTGGCCAAATTTCAGCATATGCCTGGCATATGCCACTTTTGCATTTCAGTGTCAATTTTCAGGTCTCTGCTGTACAGCAGGATATACTAGACCTTTTCAAATGAAAGATCACCAAATTTCATTTTCCTCTTATGGACTGAACAAAACTTTGATTTCTACTAGCATGTCTCTTTTAAAGAGCCAAACAATTGTGCCTGAAATTCCCCCAAATGAATCACCTTCAGGAAGTTAACAGAGCCTGGAAAATTACAGCCAAATGGATAATATCTGGCAGTTATACACAGCTGAAAACAGGTTCTCCAAGTCAGAAGTTCCATGTAACATTAATAAGAGACTCCCAATTGTACCTACCATAATTCAGAAGAAAAATAAGTGACAGTTTTCCATACTGTGTATTAACGTTCTAAGCTTTCCATTTTACTATTTATCTTTTCCACTTAGTGATCAGTTTAAAGTTTGGCTTTTCTCCTTTACTCACATATGTCAGCCATCTCTGCAACCCTTGTCCTCCTATTCAGGATCTCTCAGACCTGATTCAAGATCCAGGATGTTTCCCTCTCTCACAACAGATCTGACAGTTAGTTAAATACTTAAAGACTGTTGTTGTAAGTGGACAGGGAGAACCCCAAAACTACCACTGCTCTTTAAGCGGCAGTCCTGAAAATCATGACTAGGATTAGGAATCTGAGTAATCGTCCTCCCTCAAACTCTTTACCTCCCGGTCTTTCCTCCATGAAGACCTTTACATACAGTCTGTCAGAGCTGACAAAAAAAACTCTAGCACAGAAAATGTACTTGTACAACAGCTGACAGCTCTGATGAGGTGTGGTAACTGATACCATCATGTCACCTACCTCTAGATCAGTGAAAAGCCCCTGGTTGTTCTGCAGTATGGCATACATGCAATGTGCGACGGTAACTGCATGCTTCCAGTTGTGGTAGGGCACGCGGCGATAATTCTTCTTTACAGACATTGTAAATCGGCACAGCTTTTCGAGTTCAAAGCTAAGAAGAAATTAATCTGGTCAGAGACAGAAATAAGAACAGGAAAAACAACCAGCAGAGGAGAAAAGATGGTTTTTGATTTACCCTTATTGACTCTCACTGTGGATGACTCATTGAATGACATGAAGAGTCACTCAAGTTTGGCAAGGACAGAGGAGTGTGGATACCTGACAATGCTCTTAGTTTAATATGTTAAATTTGGGAATGTAAGTCATGCTACCCAGCTCAGTCAACACAATTGCAAGACCTTCCCTGCTCCCAGAAACTTGAAATGATTTCTTTCAGTTGCTTATTCCATTTAAAGTATAGCGCAGCTCCGTATCTAATGGACAATTTGAAAACATGATTTGTGATCAAAATAGAAAATTCAGGGTTTTTTAAGCAAAGGACACAGAAGAAATAAACCTGTTTAAATGGAGATGCTCCATATTGACATCGTGAGAAGAGGAAGATTTTATTTTTCCAATACTTTTAGGGTTTTTCCAGAAATTCAGATCTCACTGTTTCTTCACTTCTCACCAAATGATATTTTGTTAAGTCATAAATCAATTACTTTTTTCCCTCATAAAAAGGCAGTTTTACTTTATTCTCATTTTTTTCCCCTGTTGCTGCGATTTGATTTTCTTTTTCAGTTCCATGTTTTAGTAATTTCTTAGGTATATCAGGAAAGTGGTACTAATGTTCTAGTTTTGCAGTACTTGTGGGGTGAGAAAAAAAGCTGAATGTCTCTGACCTATATGTAAAAATATAGACACATCTACTACATGGAGACAGTTAGGCAGAAATGCATATTTCTACAGTTGTGTGCTAAGCAACATAATTATTATTCTTGGCCTTAATCTGACATTAGGAAAACCAGAGGCATATTGTCTTTCAAAAAACTTAAAGCTTTCCTTTTTAATTCTAGAAAGTCAGACAGCGATTGAAATATTGTTCAAAGTAGTGCATCGTAATTTGGAATATCACAATAGTCACTTCCATCTACATCCAATCTCAAGTCAATGGTTATTACACAATAGTGCAGTTATAGCCAAAGGGAAAATCATTATCTATGATGCCTCAATGTGGAATACTATTACTTTGTCCACTGCTGTATTTCGTATATTTGATTAAAGCAGTAAAATATCATTTCTCCAGAAAAGAAAATGTCGTGAGCATGATAGACTTTTCTCTGAAATCATCCCTAGACAGGACAATTATACATTACCTAGGTCAATACTTTAAGGCACAACCTTACTCCTCAATATATTAAAAGCAAATTTTAGTCTTAAAATCCTTGGTTTTGTTTCAATGGTTTGGGAAGTTTTGTTCTTTCAGAAAATAAATACGAGTCCTGTTCCAACAGCCTCCTTTTCAAATATTTTCCTCACTTTTGTTTCCTAAATTTTATATGTGAAAGCTGAGGCTCATTTGAAAAACATCAAGTACATATCAATTCTTTCTCATCAAAGCTACCGAAGAGAAGAGAAGAGAAGAGAAGAGAAGAGAAGAGAAGAGAAGAGAAGAGAAGCTGACTGAAAATATGAACCCCAATCCTGCATCCACAGCCATTCAGTCTGGAATGGAAACAAGCTAACTACACCGAGCAGTAGTGAACTGTCTTTAGAAGAGCTGCCCACTTTTCAGCATTGAGGAAGACCGAGAAAGACCCTCCAGTCTGTACGCTTTGAGGGCATGGAGATTCACTCAATTAACAAGATAAAATGAAACACCAGCAAATGTTTCCCAAATGTTGCTGCCTTTTGTAGGGATGTACTTCCTCTTTCAATTGACCATTTGTAGATTTTTTTTTTTTTATAATTTGGAGCAGCTTCTTTCTTTTAGCAATGGGCCATACTTAGCCAAGAGACTACTGATCTTAGTAATGATAATGAACACTGAGAGAAAGGACAGCAAATGAAGCATTTAACTTGAAAATAATACACTTCCATAATTAATGCACAACTATGCAAATAACTGATTCATCTAGCAAGATAAGGTCTCATCTTGGTTTATTTTTACCATATACATTATTAATTTCAGCAACTATATATCTGAGAAATCAGTTTTCATGCACTTTCTCTCCTTTTCGGGAAGAGTGCTTTTTACGTCTTTATCATCTCCTGTCTGAAAAGCAACCACATCTCAGAATCAAACAATTTTTCTGTATATTGGAAGGACGACTGTTTGGATGATATCATGAGTTCTCTAACGTGACTGTTCTGATGATATCATGAGTTCTTTAATGTGACTGTTCCCAGATTTTATTAACTAAGGACCAAGAAGATGGGACAAGAAATCCAGCCTGTTTATTACAGTCCTGTACAGACCAAATGTAGTAAATAAACATAAAAAAAAATAGACCTTGAATTAGAAATTAATTATTTCAAAAATTATTAATAAATAAAAACAGAATTATCAATTAAAGAAAGAAACCATATACTTCATACCAGGCTGTCCCACAGGACTGGTGAACCATGTAGACAAAAATGGCAGGCCAGACATCCTCATATGGACTGATATCAAAATGGTATCTAAGAAGAAAGTTTCAGCTTAGTAAAGACAAACACCTTCTCATTGTTACTAAAATCAAGCGAAAATGACTAGGAAAGACCCAGCAAGACTCACTTCTTTCTGAATACACACAGAAAAGTGAATTTACAGGCTATATTTTTCAGTAATGTTAAGTTACATGTTTCTGCTAAGGTCAATGGAACTATGCTCACAGTCTCATACAATCATTTAGTAATGTTGGAAAAGACCCTTATGATCGAGTCCAACAGTCAGCCTTTGGCTTTGTTTACTTAACAGAAACATATATCTTTATTTAAGGATCCATTGATTAAGTAATAGACAAAAAAAAGCTCTCAGGGACAATGAGAGGTTTACAGGCATTCCTAAAATATTCCAGACTTTCTTCCCAGGAATTGTAAAGATAGTGTCTCTAATAATATATTTACTGGCTTTTTTTGTCCAATAATTTCTGTCATAAATTGCATGAGACTTGCTCTAATTTTGATAGAGGAAAAATCAGTTTTTACTGGCCAATAGAAATCGAGCTGAAACTTCAAAAATTCAACATTTAATACCATATTTTTTATGTTTCATTACCTGAAGACTTCTCCCCTCTCCTGATCATCAATATTGTGGCCTAATTTTAGGGACCCAGGACAGTACAACTGGTTTTCCTTCAATTATTAATTAACCCTTTCCCTGCACTTTCTGTGCTGCGAGTCCTCTATTTCTTCTCCACGAAACCCACCTAACTGCTTGGCGTACTGAACAGCACAGCAGCTGTGAGAGGACTGAAGGTAGCTGAAGTTCTTGGAAAATGGTTAAATGTATTCTGACTGCTTGAACTAAAGGATGCTAATATAATTTAGAATGAAACCTGTCATCTTTGAAGTAAAATTCATTTTTGCTGAGGAGGTGGGTTATGTAATATCACCTAACAAAGCACAAGAAATTGTATTGCAAAGAATAAGCTTCTATTAGGGTGTAATCCTGCAAGCTGTTAATGCTCTGACATTCAAGCAAATCATTTCAGCATGTAATGAACTTTAACTATAAGCAGTCCCTGTTAAGCACAGGCTTTCACATCGCTCACAGCTACAATGCTCAGTGCCGAACAGAAGTGAGCAAGCTCTGGAGATAAGGTTTAAAAAGACAACTAAGATTTTGTGACTCAGTCGCTGATTTTAGGCAGCTGGTTACTAGAGTAGAATTTATCATCCTGCACCAAAAAGAGTGACTTAAAAATGTGATGACTTCCATTGTTAGCGTTGAGTGGGGACTGGCCAATAAAATACAGATAGAGGTTCATCTTCAGCATACAGCAGCTGAAAATAATTAAATTACACCAGAGAAAGCCTAAAAGGCTGGATGGGAAGTTCTCCTCCAAATTTAGGCTTCAAGTCTACACTCTAGTACCTGGGATTTGTAACCCTGGATTATCATTATCCCTTCCTTCAAAAAGCACAAGCAGATGCACAACGCACACACACATCCATACTTGAAACTCTCAAAAAAACCAAACGCCCCCTACACACACACCCCAAAACCAAACCTAAAAAACACACACAACCCAGACAATCCTGGAACAAGCTGGGATGTATATGTTTAGTTCTAAAACATATCCAAGGGGATAAGATCATGCATTTGGTCTTAAGCACTGATGTTCCAAGCTCGGCTTCCTCTCTGGTTCTGAGCTGACGGCGACTTGGGACTATAAGAATGAAAGCTAATCTCTATAAATCCTAGGTAAAAACTAATGCTTAAAGCAACTACTGTAGCTAGCCATGCCTGTGGAGTAAAATTCTGAGTGTAATTTTATATCTTTGATAGATTAATTTTGTGCACAGGTCATTAAGTATAGCTAAGTATAAGAAAGCCAGAGATAAAACCCCCATGATATGGCAGTAGTTCAATAATAAAAGTGCTGCCTCCAAAAAACTCCATTACAAATACGAAAAAAAAAATTTAACAGGCTATATACAACTGTTGCTACAGTAGAAAAATACTTACAGCTCAATTTCTTTATAAATATGTGGAGGCAGTGTACAGTGCATGAGGTTTTGCCACTCTTCTGCTGTACAAACACTATGGTAGGATAGCTTCTCCATCGTTACACGGTAAATACACTCCGAATGACGAATTCTGTGGTACATCTGAAAAAGAGCAGTCGTGCATGAATGTGGAATTTTAATAACGAAAAAAGAATTATTTCCTGTATTCAAGAAGTGATTATTAAAATACACATCTGCAAAAATGATAGTGGTTTTGGCTGCACAACTTCACACATTAGAAAAGCGACAGATTACATTGGATTCAGTACTTCTGAGAAACTAGGCCTTCTATCACATCATTCTTCATCTACTCACTCGGGTAAATATCTAAGGCTCGACTGACTTTTAACTGCATGTGAGCTCTCCCAAGAAAAAGAATTAAAGTTCAGGAGTCAAAAACAGAGCTAAGTCCCTTGCAAAATTCTAACAGATAGAAAATCTATAATAAGGCACAATTCATATTGTCTGCCACTGTATGAATTCTATTATTGGTACAAACTACTGCTATCTACGCACAGTAAAAAGTATGTGAGATGTTTATCATACCCACATTACTATTCAGTATGAAAAATAAGTACAGTTAATTACTGAGAGGTTCAGACATGGCATGGTTTGCAAACAAGTGAGGACATAACAATGGACTAGTAAAACAATCCTCTGGAGCAGTGCACCTTGAATGGTAACATTCACCATCTAAAAAGAGTGAAGTCACACATAACTGAGTGTGCATAGTCCCAAGCGTAATTTATATGCAGGCCATTCTACCTGCTTTGACCCATGTGAAACAACTTGAGGTAACTGGTAATAAAATTTGCTGCCCCAGTGTATTAACAGGACGATATTGGTAAAATTACTTAACATAAATCACCAGGCTTAACTGGCATTGCATTGTATCTTACGTCCCATGAATATAACACAGCTCTTCTGCATTGTATTTTTATTGAATTTATTGCATTTTTATACTTATAGAGTAATGATCGTTACACTGCTTATGTTTCCTACAGGAGTAATAAATTTTCAGATGATAAAGAGTTTGAGGACAAAAATAGCTATCCACTCTTATCTAGAAGCATGGATAATTATAAGTATATAACACAGCATATAAGCGTAAAAATTGATCTTTGAGTATTAAGCATATGGAATTGAGAGAATATATAGCATCTCCATTTCCCAGTTAAATTTATAAAATGTAATTTGGATTTATAAAAGTAAATAAAAATCATACTTTCTAGTGAAAAAGGCAAGACCAATATCGTTCATATTTCAGAGCTTGCTCTCTCAGTTTAGCTAAACAAAATTAATATATCCAGAGTATGGTTATTTCAAATGAAATCCCTATCATCCTCTTAGAAGATAGAATTACTCACCGAGGAATTTAATGTTAATTCAATGAAACAAATTTACAAATCATTTTAATAATCTGTACATCAAAATACTTAAGTATTCTCATTATAACTTACAAAACTGTAAATAAAACTTACATTAGCACAGTGTAAGGCTAAAGCACAAAAGACTGCAAACATTTTAAAGTTGTTCTCATCAGTTTTAGAGAAGGCACTTCCACTTATTTTGTTCACCATCTGCACAACACCTATTACACTTCCTCGGCTTACAATAGGCATGCACAGGATATTTCTGGTTGTGTAGCCTGTGTAGAGGTCTACTTCTCTGGAGAGCCATAAACGAGAAACAAAAAAGAGAAAAGAGTTAATACCAATTGGTATCTATTCCTTGATTCTCAGAAATGTTGGTGTACAATATACTGAATCATTCTAAAGTAGACCTAATTAGTACCTGCAAGAATTTCACCTTCAAAACCCTGAAATATTTTCATCTACTGTGTCATACTTAGAAAAAATATTTTAATCCTTTATTCTTCATTTGCAAGACAAAGAATTAATATTGCCTCAAACACAGAGTTAAAGAACATTAAGGTATTCTTAGGCATGCTATTTGTTAGTGGACTGTTTTCTCTCCCCTGAAACTAATGAGATTGCAGGGAGACTAATAATGAAAATTGGCAGCAATCTAGCTAATTTTTTTTCCATTATGTTAATATTTGATAAAAATAATGCTTTTTATTTGTATCTTAAAAGTATCTGTGATGGCTAAAGCATTTAATAAACATCTATAAGTTGCCTCCTTGTCAGAGGACCACAGCTCCACAAATGCATCTGAATATGAAATTTAAGTAGTAATTTTATGTCAAAGATTTGATGAGCTATCCTCCCCTCCAATGAACAGCATCCTACCTGTTAAAGCGTGGGTCTGCATAGGCATCAGGGATGTTAAGGACTTCTCCTGTTCTTGCCACTTGACCAGCTATTCCTTTTTCTATAGAAAATCTGGAGAAAATAAAAATGTGTATTAGCCAAAATATGGAAAATTCATTTTTCCAGTGGAGTCTGTCTTGGGCACAGTAATGGGTGTTCCCAACCAGCGCCATTTTCTTGCTTTGAGTAGAAAAATCTTACAACAACTAGTAGTACAGAATAAAAAAGCAAATCCTAACAGATACTTTATGAAAACATCTTATATAGCTACATATTTTAATACAAAACATGCTATAACATGACCACTTTAGTGACAAAAATTCAAAATCTTCAATAACCCAGGGGGTTATCCCTAACAAATATAACATTTGTACAGAACCTGAGACTTGTGTTTACATTTAATAGGTATTGATTTTATTATGACTTTTACATATTCATTGTTTCTTTAGACGCAACAAGGACAACTTGGAACTTGTTTCTTTGGGTGGTGCATGTGTGTGGATTTCGTAACAAAATTTTGGAAAAAAACCAGTGGAAATTTCACAGCTAAACATTTTATGCATTTGCCATGTAGACTTTGGGATGACTTGCTTGTTTCATGACAATCAAACAATGCCATGGTAATAACTGCATCCCTTAATCGCCACAAGGAATTTAAACACAACAAATATAGAGAAATCTATAAATCTGTCTTGTGAGTAAATAGTTTTCAATATTTTGACATAAAGCAGTTATGACATACAAGTAGAAGATAATTTATGGAGGAAAAAACCGTAGAAAGAATCATACATGAAACGCTTTGAAGTCTAAATGTACCCTGACAGTACCCTCATGCCTGGTATTGAAGTTAGTGATAAAGCTGTCAGGATTTCACCCTGCACACTTGACTTTAAGTTAGATTTTTCAGTTGCTTCTTATGATAGGTACATCACACTAATTTAAGACTCCTTCCTGATGACTCACTCAGTGTCACTTTCTTACAGATATTTAAGTTGCACTTCACTTTCAGTATACCGTACCTGCGAAATGGCTCACACCCTTGCACTTTGAATCAACATTTCAATAACATACCGAAAAGACAGAAAGATATAAGCAAGAAAAATAATTATCAAGAAGGAGTACGAAAGTGAATGTTAAAGCAGGCCAGCTCCTTTAATTTACACCACCTCCTTGCTTGTCAGTACGCAAATTGCACCAATTTTGACTCCTTCCATTCTCACTCACACAATGGTAAGTGGGAGTAAGTTTGTCTAAAGGATCCTTAGTGAAGACATGAATCACATCTCATATTGGCCCAGAACTTTAAAAGTACAAGGAGGAAATGAAAAAAGTTCTGATAAAAATCAACGCTGAATATTTTAGGAAAATTTTAGTACAGGATATTTAGTCATACACTTCTTTACTTTTAAGAAGCTGAAAATCTGAAACCTGTGTGCCTTTGAAAGTCTTAGTCTGGATCTATTAGGGATTCATAATTTTGAAATGTGAAAAACACTATATTTACTTTGTTGTTTAGCCTCTTTCATTAAAAAAGTGCATAAGTGTGAAAATTAGGTACCTGTGACCTGAAGCAGAAATACACAAAAATTTTAGTCAGAGAATCCTGTGTAATCATTACCTGACAATATATATTTTCAAATTCACCACTTTAAGCATTGTCCAGTGTCACAATTAATTAAAAGTTTGAAAATCTAAATTCACATGAGAAAAGTAAAATTAAATTACTGAACTTGAACTCTTTAAAACCAATGACCAATCCATACTCAACTCTACATTTGCCTAATCCATCCATAAGAAGTACAAATTGTGATTTCCTTGCTTTGGATGTGCTTGGATCGCACGAATTTTAATTCCTCTTGGGAACCCTCTTGGGAAAAAAAGTCCCAAACTGGCAGACTACGGATTAGGTGCACTATTACCTGCACCTTTACCTACCTCAGAACACCTCTGTTTTTTTCCCAACATGATTTCCAAAAGGACCGCCTCCGGAAGACGGCATTTCCAGGAGTGACGTTATAGCTTCAGAGACGCTGTTTCGATGGCACTGCAATGTCATTCCCAGAAGTACTACCTTCTGGAGGCGGGTCCTGGTGGGAATGATATCACAGTATGACAAGTATTGTCAGGGTACCTGCAGATAGGCACAGAAACTGGGTAATAAAATGCCTGCACATCCATAGTTATAATGAAACTGCACTCTTCTGCTAGCTATTCTTACCTTATTTCTTTGGTCTTCTTGAAGACAGGTTTTCCATCATTTTCTTCTCCAATATCAAAAAGGTCTGAATACAGCTCCTTATTTTTGTGGTCAACCTGGAAGAGTGCACATCTATCTGCATTCACCAGGTTTTTTGCATATATCTACAGACAAAAAACAAAACTAAAGTTAACGGCCATGAGTTGGATTATCTCCAGTAATTTACCCGATAAAAACATACATCCCTGTAAGATAAAAGTTTTGAGAAGGTATTCAGTATGGAAATCTGTTGGAAGGAGCAATCTTTTAGAATACAATTCAAAAATAAAATCTTGAATTCAATATTTTCTTTGTAAATTAGAGTGTTCCTTTTAAGAAATGCAGGAATATCTTCAGAGACTCGAAAGTTTCCTGAAAGAAAATAGGCTTTCCTATTTAATTGTTTTTCAAGGCTTTCCAAAAGAGTACCTTTCCTCCCTCTGTGTTTAGATACTATTCACCTTTACTTGATTTTAAATAGATAAGTTAGAGCAAGACCTAAGAACAATTTTGGCTTTTTGCCCTCATCTTCAACGCAAATATATTGGTATTTAATATCCAGCAAAGACAGACATAACAGAGAGGGTAGTGTTTGCTTCTAAAAAAAGCTAAGTGGGCCTGTAATACATAACAATGAACAAATGATCCTTGTGGGTCCCTTCCAAGCTAGAAATATTCTGTGACTCTGTGATTCTGTCATTAGAAGTATCATCATGGATTGCCCTATGCAGAGGGATAGGAAACGGCTGCACCCTCCTGATGTCAGGGACAGTACTTGCACAAGAGCTGAGACTCAGAAATTCTGCATGAACTAAACAAAGCCCAAAGGTACCAGCCACAGCCAAGGAAGTACCACAGTACAGCAACAGACTTGCATGGTCTCTATCTTACTTTGAACCAATTGGTTTTATCTTAGCAAAAATAACTCCCAGGAACACTGACTGTCAGAACAGAATCTTGTCCTGGGAACACAGCAGCTCTTCACTGAAGTATTTCTCAGACATACAGTAGTCTTTCTGAGAACAAAAGGAAAGAGTGAGACACAAATCAAACAAGGATCACTGTGTTAAGACGCCAATATGCAGGCACAAGAATCTGCTCTATCCAATTCAGATAGATCTCCTGATCTGCTCAGAAAGTACAGTAACTGCAGAAAGTACAGTAACATGGTAGAGTATGATCTGTGGTGGATCTCTCTCCACTTTATGTATCATACCTACCTAGTCATTCAGCTACAGAAAGAGACTGACAGAATCTTGGTGTGCAATGCATGCAGTTGGCATGTCTTAAGGATTCACAAGACTTCCATAGGAATGATCTCCCCCACCCCTTCTCTGTTGTCTTCCAAAAATAAAAACAAAACCGTAAAGTATTTCATTTGATACTAATACAGATGGACAAATGTTACGCCTTGGCAAAAAAAAAAAAAAAAACCCGTATGAGATGAAAAATCATTAGCTGAGAGACTCTAGTTCTATGCTGTATGAGGGGAACTGCACAGATACCATCCAGCCCAACTTCAAAACTCAGAGAGCCCTCCCATACAGACAGAATCTGTGTCTGGGAAGCTTCTGTTGTCTTCTACTCCATTTACTCCATCAGAGCAGAAAAGCCAGGGAGACTGCAATCTAAGAGGTAAGATTTTTGCAATTTTTCCCCCTTAACGCATTAAGAAATTTAAAGATCTCAACCACTTGGACTGCTTATTCATTTGCTCAAAAGAGTGAGTAGAAACTACCAAAAGGACAAGCGGTCCAGTACATGCTTCCATTCAGATATTGTTTCAGATTTCTTTATAAAATCAACAGCACTAAGTGCTGTTTCTTTATAAAATCAACAGTGTTGATTTTACACAATTAATCTTTTGTGGTTTAATGCATATGACTCAGGAACTTACCTTGGTCATGACTCATGCTTTTCACAAATGATTGCTTAAACAGTACTAATTGAGAAATAGTTAATGGGATGAGAGAGTTTTACTTCTCTAAATCCCTTGCTCGAATCCTGACCAGTGGTTGAAGGGGAATATCAGTACAAAAAGTATGTGCTGCACTGTCAATAGGGAAGCCAGGGACCACCTTTTGCATAAGCTGCTTGTAACTACTCAAGCATACTGGCAAGAAAATTCATAAGGCAACTTGAACTTTTACTTCCCCTCATTGCATTTACGTTCAAAACCACCCTTATACCACTAGCTTTGCTGAGAGATTTTGATGAAAATAAAAATGAAAAGAATGGAAAGAAACACCCATATTTTTTTCCTTTAGTATTGCAGGAATAATTCAAACCACAAGTGCAATCATCACAGGGTGAAGTAGAGCGAGGTGAAACTGAGTTCTGGTCTTTTCTCACAGTGAGACACAGAATAAGCCACATAATGATTAAATCACGCTCCCATCAAATGGCAATAAATGTACAAACACATAATTCGGTTAATTGGCTCAAGAAAGAGACAACAGCTACAGCTTAAAAGGAAGCTGAGTACAAAACATCACACAGGTTAAAATACAGAATCATGATGCAGCCAAGTGTTGGAAAAGATGATGAAAGAATAAGCATATTTTACTGCCAATTGTGTTTTCCACCAGATCTCTATTCACAGGGAAGAACAGGGAAGAACATCAATATTTGTTCTCAATGCCATATGTTATGTTATACCAGTTCTTTTAAATGCTAAGCTATTTTTAAGCAGTTCATTTAAATTGGAAAAGTCGATGTTCAGAAATGTGTCCTATGTGCATAATTCTTGACTGCGTACTAACTAGAATAACACAAACACTGCAGAATATTTTCCATTACTAATTCACGTTTCTAAATAAAACCACTTTAATGTTATTTTCATTCTAACTTCGCTGTCTTTGAATGGTCTAGCTAAGAATATCACTTTGAAGACTGGGGCACGTATCAGAGCACTGTTGGAAAGTAATTTTTTGAATGTGAAAATTTTAAACAATGGTATCACAGACCTGATTACACTTAGGAAAAAGAACTGCAGAATGCAATGAATGTGGATAAAGCTAAAAAGTGTAATTCACATATCAGACACTCAAAGCATGTTATAAACGACCGGTCCCTGCCCATTTGTTAACACTATTCAGGAAACAATTCTGAATTCAAAATTGATTTAGAAACTCATAAACTGCTTCTGAACAGTACTTTAATTCACTAATTGGTTATTTCAATGTGAAGAGCTAACCACTTGGCTTTAGTGGTTTCCATAAAACATTGACTGACTGTCACTCTTGTTATGGGTGTAGTTTTACAATGTCTTACACATCTCATTCAGCAACTGGAAAAAAATACTCTAGGAGTAATGTTTGATCTGCATCCCTTGCTACAGACAGTAACTTCTTCAGCAGTGTTTTGCAGCATGTAGCAAATTGAATTTAGGAAGAAGGAATCAATACAACACCTTGAAATAAAAAGAAAACCAGAAGCCTTTCTGTTGCAATTTTCAAACTTTCTCTGAAACACAATAGTAACTATTTAGTTCAGAGACAGTCATGTTTCATTCCTTATGAAAGCTGTGAATGGAAGTTGTTGCAACAATGAAAAACCAAGCTCTCCTTTGCCACCTTTTCCGTATAGACATGTTTATACTGTTTGTATTACGTGTACACTACAAAGAGCTCATATATTTCAATGACATAATGTCTTCAAGGGAAGGAGAATGAAGGGCTTTATTAACTACAACTAATCAACTTAGAAGTGAAAAAGACAACTTACCATTATATGTTCAAGTAGAGAATCTATTGCGACTATATTATCAAAATACGTTCTGCAGAGAAAGAGAAGTCAGTAAACATTGGCATTTAGTCAAACACTTCTCACATGGGTGTCAGGGGCTCTTGTTTCACTATGGTTTAACACAGAGGTAGAAAAGGTGAGGACAAACCACTGCACCTTGAAAATCACTGACTGGCTTGCTACAGCACAAGGGAATTAAGAAATGGTCCTAGCTCTGTTCCCTTAAACCATTATTCCAGGAATCGAGAATATTCTTTATTATACATAGAATTTTCTCTGTAAAAAAAGGAAAAGACTACCAAATATTGCCTGGCATGAACTGAATAGGCTCCTGCTAAGCAACACCAAGAATGCATCAAAATGCTTTGGTACATCTAAGACACTGAAAATTTTAAAAGCAGAAGTAAAAAGGAAAAGAAAAGTAGTAGAATACAAGAAAAAAAAAAATCCCTTTTTTTCAAAATATCAAAATATCTCATTAGGTTTACCAGTATTATACACTGAGAACTGAATAAAATTATATAGTGCAGCTAAATCCACATCATATTACCCAATTCTTAACACTAGTTAAAAGGCAACTATTTCAGAAACTTTTAATGGGTGTTCTCTATCAACACCAGTTTGAAGAAAGGGAATGATCTTGTAACTTAAAAAATAAAAAAGAATAAAAAAGAATCTCAGTTTCACAGCAGTGGTAACTGTTCAAGGACAGTCAAGGACATTGAAAGATAAAGGTCAAACTTATTAGTAAAAGAAGTCTAGATCTTCCCCATGCTGAGTCTTAATAACCCTCGGATTACAATGTTCCCAGCAGACAAAAGGCATTGTCCCATGGCCTTGGATATATGCACAGCTCAGTTCTGCTTGGGTCTAGTGGAAAGGAGATATGTAATACACTACTCTTACATTGTCAGGGACAAGAAGAGGTGGAGCACTGCACACTCTGCCCTTTCTAAAATGTTACAGAACATGTCCTGGTGACATTGCACACTAACAATTTCCCCACTGCAAAGGAAATTCTCCTTCCATGTTAGAAAAGATACAGACCATTTCTAAGAGGAAACTAATTATTTTCTTGCTGATACAAGTCTTTGCCTACATAAAGTTCATAAAGATATTATTATATGATATCCCAGTTTTGTGCCTTAAAACACAGGCTTTCTGTTTTTGTTGAAACTAAAAAACTCTAGCAATTGATAACGCTGTATGAGAATTATTTTCTTATAGAATGGTATAATAAATATCTGCAGTATTTATTGCCATTTTTATCTTAAAAATGTAAAACAATGACAAAGTTCTTTAAAACAACCTCAGTACGACGCCAGTCCAAGAATAAATTGCCAGTCCATAAAACTGGGTAGATTAATATAGTTTTTTGGTAAACTAGTTCAGTATGGATGTTAGCAACATAAAAGCACTCTGGAAAGGAATATAATGGTGCAAGACTCGGTAAGAGTGCCCTTTGAGAGACATGCTCTGAATTATGCTGAAATTAAAAAAAAGGTCATCCTAAGGAAAAAAGCTCGGAAAAACATCTGGATAAAACCAGCTTGCCCTCCTTGCAAGGGGCAGACTCCTCCCTGTGGTTTATTACTCCCCATTCCAGCTGGGTCAACTTGGCTGCCTACATTCCTGAGCAATGGCATAGGAATCCTGGACATCCTCTAATCTCATCAGTTTGAGAATCATTCATCAAGACACAGAGAAGTGTTTGTAGCAAAAATCCAAGACATCTCATTTTTCCACAGTATCATCAGTACTTAGTGATGCACTTTGAAATTCTTCTACCAACTAGTTTCAGAAAACACTGTTAAGCACCCTGGACAGATTTTCCAGAAGTACAGCTCTAGTTTATCTTTTAATTTATTGGTTATTTTTGCTATTTAAAGATCCTAATATCAATGACAAACAAAAAGAGATGAAGGAACAGCAGTTCACCTAAGACACCAAACTGATTTTGCAAGTGTAAGCTCAAGCTTTCACAATCTTTCTGTGCTTTCAAATTACTCTTGCCCAATAGTGACAAGAAATTAAAAGCAAACATATTATATGCAGTAAAAGTCTTTGAAAATTATAACAGAGCCTTCAGAAAATGCAGGGGAAGAACAATCATGTGGCAGCCCTGATTCTTCAAGGATTTAACTCTGAAGTCCCTGTATTTATGCATATATGTGTTCATGTCCCAAAAATCGATGGGGGGAGAATATGGGAAGCTGAAGCACACTAACTAATTTTCTGTAAAGCCCTTTCAAGCCTTCTAAAATTGCCATGAGACACCAAGCCTATCTGTTACTTCTTGAAAGATGGCCACATTTAACTCTGACAGAAGAGGCGGAAAAAAAGGGGAAAAAACCCCATGCAAAAGGCCACAAGAATAAACCAATTCTGTAAGGTGTAAATGAATGTCACATTTTCTTCTGCACCACCACAAAAAATTATGAAAGGTGTACACCACTGCCACACATATCACTTGTTCTTGTCCCTGTGCTGAAATTTGCCCACCCTCTGAAGTGTGCCTTTGCACCTGCTTGTGAGCTACAGTGAGTATCTTCCACTACTGCTATTGAGTGAACACAGGTAGATTGGAAGAGCCACACTAGAAAAGCTCATCAAAAACTCATGATATTATCATAATCATGAGATTATCTTGCAAATCACACTTACTTTGATACATCAAGCAAGAAGTCGTTCAGTTCAGTCTGCTTGGCAAGGCCCCGGCACACCTGGAAGCACAGATCATAGAACCATTTGCTCCAGAACGCAGATATCAGAGGGAAACTGAAGTCCCATCCCTTTAATTTATATGAAAAAAATACCAGTACTAGCGTGTGTGCGTGTGTGTGTGTGTGTGTGTGTATAGATATATATATATATATTTACATGCTACAGCACTGTATAAAATTAAAAGCTGAATTTGTGTGCTAGGTTTCAGTCTTAGCTATCTAGCTGCTGAGTTGAAACTGTGAAACACAAGTAAAATCTTTCCTAGGACTCACTGAAAGCTGTTGGTTTTTACACTTGTTCATGCTGTCTCAAAGGCTGTCACTGAACACGGTTACGGAATGAACATTTCCTTATCTAGACCTTCAGATCTTCCGAGAATGTCAAATATTTTGTTTCCCTTCTCCCTTACCACACTTTTACCACTCTTTTCCAGGCTGCAAAGTAGCATATAGACACAACTGTAGACTGACATCAGGCAAGTTTAACAAAGCTAAGCAGCAGATGATATATGCTCAACTTTGGGAGAAATCAGCATGAATATGAATACAAAAAATAATATGCATACTTCTTTTTAGAAGCAAAATGTTAGATGAAACAAAGCTTTCAACCGTATTTTTACTTCACCTGTTTGCATACTCTGTATCTGAAGCACAATTGTACATTTGTATATTACTAGAGCAAGCACTGAGGCCCAAAGTAAAACAAGCCTCTACTGCTTGTACATTCTACACTCACAAAAATATCACTTCAAACTAGTAACATCTTTCATCCGTGCAATGCAGATACAAAATGCCAGATCAAAACTCTTGCATTCTTCTCGTGCAAAAAAACTTGGGAAGAGCAAGCCTTCTACTTAGAAGAAGGAAGAGAAATAAAAATGATAATGGACAAGCTTGAACTTAACTTTCCATGTTGCGTTTTGTTAGACGTGAAAGACTTCTCAGTCAAGGAGAGAGTAATTCTTACATAGCTGAAGCTACAACTGCATGCAATTCCAATTCTACTAGTGTACAATAGTCTGTGCCAGCTAATTCTGCCTAGATGTGAATGACCACCCCAAAGTCAGTAACTCCCAGCAGCGAGGCAGCAAAGATTAGAGCCTAGAAGAGAAAAGCGGGAAGCTTTCTGCACGTCTTCTGACAAGTGTATGAAAGACACCTTGAAAAAAAAAAAGTCATGAATTTCCTCCTGGGAGTTGACAGAAGAATCTATTTTAGCATCTTCTTTGAGTTGACAGAATATGTTTAGTTTCAGCGTTACCATCTTCTGCTAGCTGAAGTAACAAAACCTATTAGCAAAGCTGCTGGGGTTCGCTTGAGCAGCTTGACACTGTGTGAAGCTCCATTAGGCACCCAGCTAGGGACAGCATGAGGCATCCTTAGTGGCAGTAGTTACAGGACCATGAAGCAGCTAGCAAGGATGGCTTAAAATAGACTTTGCTAGCAACACCTCAGAATTTCAAACTGAATACCAAAGCAGGAGGAAAGCAACCAGTTAGCCTAGCAGTTGCCCTTCCACAAGAAAAAGAAAACAAAACAACCCTGCAAAGTCGTTATGATAAATCTGCTTTAATCATTATTTATCTACTTTGTTCAAATTTCTTTCTTTTAGTACAAATATTGTTCATTATTTGATCCATGATTGCAAGTGAGGAAAACTAGTTCAATGAACACCAAAAATGTTAGCGTATTTTTCCAGGTTCAAGGAACGGGCTTTAATCAATGCTTTAGCAGTGACCTCCACTTAAATCTGATCACAATCCATGCTCCTACTAAACAAGTTCTGGAAGACAAGTTACACAATGAAAAAATGAAAAACCACTCACACTTACTTGTACTTGATGTATTGCTACTGAAGCCCATGCAAGATTTGCTGTTGCAACCTGCAACAAAAGAGAAGAAACTCTCTCTGAAGTAACCTTGAAAACTGCACATCAGTGACGTGCCTCTTTTCTCTATCTACCCGCTAAGTAAATTGACTGAGCTGTTTTAGACAGGCAGGCAGTAACAATTTGTGGGAAGACAGTTATTTTGCAAAAGTCTCAGTGTACTTGCAAGTGTTTCAATTTTCGAGCTTACCAATGCTTTTCAGAAGCAGAATTGGGCACCCATCAGCTCAGAAATACAACATCAAAACAAACATCCCGTAAGCTGAGGGCTTTAAAAATTACACTGTTGAAAGGCATCTGCCATAGAAATAAAATATGCCTTAACAGCTTTCTGGGGCTGTATCTCTTCAGCAATAGCTACTTCCAGCTGTAAACAAGTGCTGTTTCTCTCATTACTGTTTTGGTGTCAGAAGAACCAGACCTGATCCCTCAGCTCAAGACTAGTGTTTGAAGCATGACAGTTTCCAGGCATCATTTCAAACAAATGTCATGTAAACTGCAGCTAACTGTGATGTGCTACCATGCATAATCTCCTGTCCTTGAAGCACAGGATCTTTATAGGAACACAGGGAACGGAAGCACAAGAGGTCAGCTTTTGCATACCCTCCTAAGGTGTTTTTTTTTATAATTTTGTATTTTTAAACAGAACACTTTGCACACATTTCATAAAAACTGCTAATGGTATCCAAAGGTTTTCTGAAACCTGAAAATGAAAAGAATGCTTTGGAACACTCAAAAACTGACCTTAAAATATTTTTAATTTAATAATAAAATACTTTCATTTGGCTGCCAGTCTTTTCCAAGTAGAACATTCATGAACTTTAGCTCCAGAAGGTATTTCATATAACATAAAACATTCATATTTTCACAAAACAATGCATGTCTGAGACCGATCTGAATTGTAGATTGATTAATGTAATAGGACAATTGTAAAAATTCAATACATTGTGTGTAGGCTGCAGAATAATGAAGCCTGTTTTTGTATGAATGCTGGTTCTTTGTTCTCTGAGCAAAGACACCAGCACCACCACACCAATCTAGTCCCCTACCCTGACCTCTTTCTACCGGTGAGAAAATACAAGGCGGGACAACAAGCTGAAGCAGCACTGACTACCCAACTAACATACACATGTAAATATCAGATGAATGCTAGGGCACTGAGCTTACTGATAAACAAAATATACACTTGACAAATACTGCTGCTGTTTTCCTTCTTTGGGAGGACTAGTTCTAGTATCTCTTGCCTGAATATTTTCTGTCCTTTTCACACAAATAATTCCTGTTCAGTACAGCTAAACTGCACCATGGTGGATCTCATACCACTATTGAGACAACAGACCTGGTTAGAACTCACTCCATTTTGTCCTAACCTGTGTGTTCAGGTTCCCTTGCCTGGGGGAGGGTACAGAGAGAAATGGATGGCACATTCATCTTCACATCAGAGACATCTTAATGGGATACAACAGGGGTCCTCCAGACATGACAGCAAAGATGCACTTCTAACACCTTTAGTACAGCAACAGCCTTTGCCACACCTGCTCCATTTTCAAATGCATTTGCATTTCGCTAACAGCTCCTAACTTTGGACTGACAAATGGACATGTATGGACAATGTAGCTACACAGGACTTATATGAATACAGTAATGCATGCAGAACAGTCATGGAAAGGGGAATATGAGTATGAATGAGAATATCTGGATAGACAAGCATCAGAAGTTAAAAAAAGCAGAAGAGAGCTTTACAAGTGTCACCTAGACTGGCAGGTCATCCAGGTACCAGCACTTCTATACACAGTTTCTAAGGACATCTAGGTCAGATGGAGGCAAAGGACAGTGATCCTGACAACTCACATGGATGGGACAGGATAGAGAGACAAAAGCTATCAGCTCCTAAAGGTTAAAGAAAAGGCTGACCCAAAACCGGCACATGGTCGTCAAGCTAGAAAAAAACCAGGACACCATAAGGACTCGGCAGACAGCATCCCTCGTCCTCCTGTTGCAAGGAATTCTGGAGGGACTACCTGGATACCTGGTACTGGAAATACCACCTAGACAGACACATCTAGGTGCTGGAGAGCGTGTAGAAGTAAAAATACGAATGCAAATATCAGAAATCTCTTTTGCTTCGCTTTTGATTTTAAATAAAATCACTTTCCTCTCCTGAGAGACCCAGCATTGAGACTTGACAAACTTGTTGCTATAACATTGCAACACTATGTTTTGCGATAGGGCTCATTCCCTGAGAAGCCTCACCAAAAAGTAAACTAAAATAAATTTTAAAATCTTACCATAATGTAAAATAAACCTTTACTGGAAAGTTAAGATTGAGACTCAGGATAACTGAGCAGTGTCTTTTTTTATATAAAGTGATTTTGGTTTTTTATGTTTGATTTACACTTACATTTCATTCAGCTGCCCTGCATTAACTTCTCTAACAACTCTGTATTGAGTTTATAATCAATAAAGAACCCCTGAATCTGTTTATCCACAAAAGAACACAAGGTAAAATTCTTGATGTGTCCCTGTACTTGTATATTTTACCTTCTCTGACTGAAAATACAAATCACTACCTATTTCCTTTTTTTAAATAAGAACAAAAATCAAGCATGAAAGAGGTATAAACTCACGAGAAGAGTGAGAGAAGGAAGTTTGGAGTGGGGGAAGGGACAGGGTGAAGTCCTGACCATTGTGGGGAAGCGGGCAAAGGCTGCACATGAGCTCACCTCTTGGTGACTATGGTGGAAGGCTTCTTTGCCCCAGTGACGGTAAAGCTCCAGGATGCCAATCAGGTCACCAATTGCTGTGACGATTGGCAAACACAGAACAGATTGGATACGGGTCCCTGACTCCAGTCCAGTACCTTTGGGAAATCGCTCATCCTAGAAAACGCAAACATAACCTGATAAAATGTAAAATCTGATAAAACATTAACAGGAAAGACATACTGACGTTTTCCTCCCCCTCCTGTCTGATCAAATCTGCAGGAAAATTAGAAAATTCACTAAATCTCATCTCTCAGCATAACTTACACACAGTGTTAAAACATCTACTAAAAAAAAGTCATTTTAAAGTCTCAGCATTAATGTATATTTACACATAACCTTATTGATGTAAGGTCAGAATTAGCTGTGATATTATACCCAGCTTTGGGTTTGTTTATACAATACTCTTTTTCTCTAATCTCACAGGCAGCAAAAACAGCCCTTCATTGCTACTGCCAGTCCAGATTAAATAAAAAACCAAGCAAGCAATACTACCACTCCACCATCCTTCCCTCCAAAAGTCCCCAAAGCATTTGTAATCACAAAGTGAACTGCTCAGATCTCAGTATTAGAGAGCAGACAACAGTGCTTGCAAGAGAACAAAAATTGAAACCTGAGGCTAGTGCTTTAGGTTATACAGTTATAATCCTCAACCAACTCTTGAGGAGAAAAATGTGCTCCCAAAAAATTACGCATGACAGTAAGCATCTTCTTGCTTTGATGAAATATTCTGAATAAACTGGTGCAAAACTTACAGAAACAAATGTTAAAATAATCCTACCAGCTGCTATAAAAGGCCCAAATACATTACTTTCAGTCCTCATAGGAAATGTCCAAGGCTTTATAACTTCACTTCCCCATGTAGGAAAACTGAGAAAGCACCTGGATGTTAGTAAGGCAGTCACTACCCAATGTGAAGTGTGCAAGACCCACCCCGTTGCACATCAGTCCATCAGTACTTGATTCGTACCAGATGTTCCCTTGCAGGCTGTGCTTAGGCAAGGCAGACACCCCTTCAAGGCTGATCAAAATCTCTCATTTCTCAAAGAAAACAGCAAGTAATCTCTACCTTAATTATTAAGATGACAATCAATTTGAACAAATGACAGACAAAAGAGAGTGGGAAGCACTTTGAAACACGAGCCTTCTGCTTTCTCTTTTTAATTCTGTCCTCCCACAAAAAAAGGGCTGGCAAGTCTATCTGCATGTGCTTCCCTTTTGCTGTTGAGAAGCTCCTAAAATCACATGAAGGCAAACCATCTCACCAAAATGAATCTTGCTGTTTGGTCAATGAATCACTGATAATAAACCAAGAAAAAAGTTCAAAATTCCTCCTCACTAACCCCATGATTTTATTACAAAATTATGTAAAATCACAACACAGAACTCTTGTGTATAAGGATCTCATGATATTAATTGGAAATTACCAATAACAATTTAAACCCTTAATTTAACTGAAAAAACATACCAACACATAAAAATTTAATAGTCCAGAGTGTGTAGAAAGCACTGACTATTACTACAGGGAAAGCAGCTTCTGCCTTTTGGTTTTGTGGCTCTGTTTAAGTGCACTCACATTAGGCATCTGGTGTTTTGTTTACAGCCCAGGTTTGCCCAATTAAGGTTATGCATTTTTTTGACAAATAATTTCAAAAATAGAGACGACAATGTCCAATTTTGGTCACAGTATCCAAAAATTGTTATTCTCGACAGAACTTGAAAAGAGGGGAAACACTGAAGAGAGAAGAGAATGTAAACTTCCTTGGCGTTCTCATAACCAACTAATCATAAAGTGCTCATATAAAGTACATTTTAAGTACCAATGTCATACAATTGTGTAGATGCAACTAGAGGTTGAAGTGTTTTAAAAAATTAAAAAGGACAGACATACAGACTGCCAAGAATTATCAGAATATCACTGGAGGAATTGCCGACTCCTGTTACAGAAAAAGGCTTGAATTTTAATATCAGTTACGTTAGTGCACCTTTTATGTAGATCTACTGATACTATCAGTATTCTAGCTTTACATTACAGTACACAGAGATAAAAATCCTGCCTAATAACCAGAATTCTGACTGAAATTTTTGTCACTGTGAGCCCCGTATTAAAATTAAATGAAATTTTCAAATTTGATTGACTATATGAAAGTCTTCTTTTTTGGGATTAATATTTCAAGACCAAGAAGACAGGAATTCTGACTGGTTGTTTTCTCCAAGTGACCATGGTGCTATTATGTCCTTTACCTGACAACCAAAAAAATGTTAAAATAACCCAAACCCAAAGTGAAAAAACCCCAAACCCTTAAAATTAGAAAAAAAAAAAAAATGAAATATTCTGCAATTATTCCATCAGCTAATCCAAACTCAGATTTATTTTCCTGGTATCAAGACAGATGTAAATTCTATCATTAAACGTTCATCTCTATAAACATTTCAGCATAAAAACATTCATTCTAAGAACATGCTGCAATCATCTCATTAAAAACAGAAAGCTTTTACCCCCAGAATATCTTCTACTAACAACGTTTTTCTGGATCTGGCTACATAAGCAGATACTGTAGTGCCATGTGCAATGGGCCCTGCAGGAATGAGTCGTGGGTGTCCTTCTTTAGCTCCTGGTGGTGTAAATACACACAGACTCTAGTTAGAAGGAAACAAAAGAGAAAGAAAGAAAAAAAAAGCAATTAGAAAGTACGATTACTTTTATAGTTACTGCACAACCTATGTAGGATAAAGTAGATAACATAGAGAAACACAGCTTTCGACAATGAAAAGTAATTTAATAAACTTCGCTTAATTCTTCTGAAATCTCAGAAAACCTCACTCTAAAGTCACCCAGGTAACTCATGGACAACTCCTGTTGAGAAGAGCAGATGACTAAAGCCAGTCATTGTTTATATCAGGGTAGGATGGCATTTACTTTGAACACACAATACACAGCATACAACACTCACAGAAGAAAACATTACCTTGTAAGAAAAACATTATCTTTATTTTTTTATCTAGGATGCACTCATTTATTTCAATAGAAAATACTCAAAAAGTAGAGATAATATTTAAATTTCTTGTTTATATAATACCAGAGATAGATAACAATGCCACACCACAATGTATTACTAACGTTCCTGTTAGGAATGGCCACAGGTTTTGCTGCTGATTAATTTTATTCTCAGAATTTGCTTTCATTAGGGCTGCCATGAAACAGGGGCTGTTTTCTAGCATGGATTATTAAAGATAAAATTTGCATGCGAAAATTCAGCATGTACTATCAGCTGTAGAAAATGAAGTGATGATACGAGGTGCATCCTCTCATAATTCTCTTTTCTTTACAAACATGCATGGCCTGTTATAAAATGTTAGTACTAAACAATTCCAAAAAAACCCCACACTGAAATGTTCAGAAACTGAGGAGATGCAATATAATGCACCATATGAAGGTACTCCTGCAATGATGAAGATACCTTAGCTGTAATGGATTAACAGCATTTTGGAAGGAGAAAGTTGGGACTTTATGCTGAGGGGAAAACAAATGGTCAATAAAAAGTATGAAAGTCACAGCCAAAACAAGATTGAAGTCTATCCAAGAAGAATCAGTAGTCCAACAATTAGGGTATTTAGTAAGTTCAAAAGAAAAACATTCAAAATTCTGACAAAACCAGTAACTGAGTATTTTTCTTGTTCTTAAGCAGAAAGTCAGTCCCAAAAAATCCAGCAAGACAAGAAAGTGAGTTTTCCATCCAGTAATTCATTTGCTAATATGTGGTACAGATGAAAATTAAATTGTCTTAAAAGAGAAAATAGAGCTGCCCCAAACTATTTTAGCACTGACAAGAGATTTTTTCCATTGGAAGGAAAGATGTTTCTTCCATGGACTAGCCCTGCTGACTATTCAGATTATTTACTTCATTTTGATGTCTTGCATTATAGTACAAGCACATGAAATCATGGAATTTTCTGTTTATTCTGATCCTAAACCTGAACCTTATTCTTCAAACCCATTTATGCTCACAGCTTCTTTGAAGTGTGGCCTTTAGAAGTAAGATACACTTGAAAAGTCTGAATGCTTATTTTCCATATGAATTACAAAAATGTAAAAAAAAAAAAAAAGCAACATCCAAACAATCAAAAACCATTAAATCAATACATTGAATTTGTCAGAACAAGCCTACTCAATCTACCAGAATAAAAAGCTCAATTTATTCTTGCTTTCTTATAATCTAATAAAGATACATATAATTTTTAAACGAAAACTTAGATCCACAGTTACTTGCCTTCATAAGCTTCAGTTCATGTTTTTACATGCACTTAAATAGAATGAAAAAGAACATTTTACATAACATAGCCAAGAAAAGCACATCATGATCTAAAATAAAAAAGTACATTATTCTAATAAAACTGTAGAAACCACAGATCATTATTTATTTAAATCAGTGTTGTGCTATAAAATATTTTTTTAAAAATAAAAAGGTAGTAAAATATAAAGAGCATAGAAATACTGAACTACATATCTTTACAGAAGTCTGATCTGCTATACTATATGCTTAAGATTTACTATTTTAAAAGTACTCTTTTAATAGGAACAGTAACACTATAATGTGTTCAAAACTGAAAAGGTGTTTTCTGTTGCAGAGTACTGCAAAATGTAGAGATGCAACACAATGCTTAAAGTCTGATTATGTAGTCCAAGTAGTGGAATGATTCAAAATCAACAAGACATCAGAGATCAAAGTTGATCTTGCTGAAGATGCCGAAGAATAACACTTCTATTCACACTATTCTTCTTATATGTTTAAGACATAGTTAATTCTTTCTGCCAAGGTAGCAGTGCATTACAATTAGCAAAGTAACTGTGCTATTTAAATTACAAAATGTGTTTTTCCACACTCATCTCCTGAGTCATGCCCAGCACTAAACACAAAACAATGCACAAATCTTTCTCTTCTCAGAAAGAGCTTCTCAAAACAAGAAAAAAAGGGATGAAAACCAAACAGTCACTAGCACCAGAAAACACAAAAACTCAGTTCTCCCACACATACATGTTTTTCTTCAGGAAACACCTTCATTAAATCTTCATTGGCCAAAAACCTGTGTTGACACCATGAAGTATTGCCTGCAAAGGCTGCTTTCACCAGCGCAGTCTTTCCTGTGTCGTTGTGTATCACTTTGGTAAATCCCTCTGTTGCTAACACCATGAAGTATTGCTGTGAATAAGCTTCCCTGTGCTGGAAAAAGTTTGTGAACATTATTTTACTTCCAGCTTCTCCAAGAAGAGTTTTGCAGAAGCAATCCCACTCTGCTTTTACAGGAAGCTGCAAACCCATGGCTAAGAGGTCAGTGATTGAAAAACTCTTCAAACTACCTAACAGGTTGTAACTTTGCCACTATTCCTCCTGACTGCAGAGGTAGAAAAGTACGACTGTGCAGAACAATTGATAATCTTATCCTGACCACGCAGCACTACTAAAAAGAAAGGTAATTTTTCTCATGACCATATATGAGCTGTAATTAGTCTATAAGCTTCTACCATTCCACACTGACTTAATACATTTACCTAATAAATTGTCATGAGTGTTTGTACATTCCGTATTTGATGAATTTAAATCTGAATGAGTTTAAAGGTTTATTGCCAATTAATTATGTAGAAATGTCTCGAGTAGAAGCCATCAATGGCAAGGTCAGCCAAACAAAAGAAAGTAAACTGTACTCTGCTCTACTATGGCATCTTACCAAAATAATCTCTGAGGCACCCCATAGACACAGCTTTATGGGAATCTCTAAAATTATCACTGTCGAAAACCAGCAGGTTTTTCACACCACCTATCCAGCTCACATTTCATTTTTTCTTTTGCTTAAGAAGATACTTATGACATAAAATGTACTGCAGTAATGATAAAATTTGGGCCTCATCTACTCTCTTCTAACTGTGAATGACTCCAGCATTCTCTTAATTTGCAAATGTACATTCAAGTAATCTTTCACTAGCTCAAAGAGTAACTAGAAGGGTTTCCATACAGACATCAAATATATTGCATACAGCTTCACAAGTAAGTGAAGAAATGCATAGATTGGGCCTTTTCAAATTAACTTGCATTTTCTCAGTTGGTCTGAATATTTTACTTCAAAAAAGACAGTTTGTATTTCTGGTAATGCTAATGAACAGTGATTAATAATCAAAATAAGGAACCAGTGGATCTTCATCCTCAGCTTAAGCAATATATAGTCAATAAAAAAGGAAATATGAGAATATTAGGATCCATGATTACCCAAATACTATATTAATAACTCACAATGAAGTAAAAGGAAAAGTTTGAGGAGACAGCGGGATGCTTGTGCACTGGTCACAGACTCTTTTGCTGCTATTATCACTTGCAGTGAGCCTCGAAGTCAGTATCAGAAAGAGATAAATACAAATAGCTCTTTACTGATAATGCAATGTCACTGTCTTCTCTCCTGGCAAAAGATAAGTAATATAAGATAACTAGTGTAGAAAGAGCATTAGGTATCTCTACTGCTAATGAGAGAGAAGGCAACCAAGATGGGAAAGTCAGTCTGGGTCTGACAAACTACTAAAAGGACAAACAGTGGCTTGGAGAAAGAATCCTTTGGAAGCTTCCAGGTTCAGGCCACATTCTGGCACCTGGTAGTCCACAGGACTCTGCAATTCCCTATTTGGATCTGTTTACCCTCCTTCCAGATAACGACAAAACCTCCTTTCCTGTATCAATCTCAACTATCCTATTAAAAATATTCTTCCAACAAGTTCCATATGGTGATGGATTTCTTTCTTTAAATGTAGGAGGCAGAGGAACACTAAAGTTTGACACCAAGAACGTCCTGTACCTTACTGAAACCTTGGAGCACATGAGGTGCTTCCTTTCCTTCCATCTGTGACAGGATAGAGTGTTCTGGTTGGGCTTAAAATCTTCAACATTATTCCTCCCCTCCTAGTTTAATCACTCAATTAACTTTGATAAAGTCCACCGCCAAAAAAACTCCTATTAATTTTGATGGATGTTACAGTGTGGTTTGGAATCCACTAATGACCTATCATGAACACAGAAAGCAAGAGGTTCTTAAAAAAACCAAACTGAAGCAAAACAGAAAGTCCAGAATAAATTATGACTTTAACAAATGTCTAAACACTGGTGAAGACAGACAAATGTTACAAAATTCACTGTTTCATCTTGGTGTAGTTAAGCTAATTGTTGGACTCAATGATCTCAGAGATTTTTCCAACTTAAAAGATTCTATGATTCTATTCTATGACTCATGTTTCTTAGGCGCTCTAGGCATAGGCAGCATATTGTAGTCCCTAATATCTTTTTAAAATACTAACGTATTAACAAGCCTGCCGGTCTACAGGAATGCAGAATGATGTACTGTAACTGTTTCTTGAGGGATATGAAGATGACAACATCCTCAATTCACAGGTAAACCCACCAACTTGGCTTTCAGATACATACCAAGATCAGTATATATTCAATAAGCCGTAATACCATGGTTTTTGGTGCTCTTTCTTTGCTACTATGCACTCAGTCTGGTAAAATTATTAAGTAATTTATCTTGAATCTCTTACTGTGGTTGAAAAAACCTTCTTCTCATTTCTAACAGCTAAGAGCATGCACATGAAGAATTACTCATGTTCATCTTGTCATGCTGGCATAACTTGGCCCCATTGCTGGTTTTTCTAGTGAAAATCTAATGCTTGACAGAGACAGCAGATTAAAATCCCAATAAACGAAAACATGAGTAATAGCAGCAAGTCTCATAACACAATAGCATCAGCAACTCTTGACAGATATTGTTACAGCACTAAGAAAGTACCTGCAGTTCTCAGTGATTTCCATCTTTGGCTCTTCTGACGAAGAGGATAACTACAGGTACATTTGATGCTATTTTTCTAGTCACTGCTGGTATGCAGTTTGTTGGAATCCAGCATAACACCAAACCCTATCTGACAAAAACTAGAAACCACTCAACCAACTACATAAAGTTTGCCAGGGCTGGATTTAAACTGCAAACATGTATTCATCATCATCATCATTATTATCATCATCATTTCACAAACTGTTATTTCTTCTTTTCGTATAACTACTTATAACTAAGCAAATGACAATCATAAACCAATTTTTCTAAAATTTCCTTGCAAAAAAGCAGTCTGGATAAGACCAGGTTTAATGATTAGAATGACGGTTAAAGTACACATGTGACAAGCATTCCAGTAACAAACTGTTTTGGTGGTATGGGTGACTGGATCTTTATCTCGTTTTTTCCATAGCACAGTTTGCTGACAAAACTGGTCCTAAAAATGCTTCATGGGAAATAATTTAATATTCAACTGACATTAAATGAAAGCCTTCATACTAAAGCATTGCTATGTGATTTGATTCTTGGGGGAAAGAAAGAATTAAAGAGAAAACGGAAATTGATCAAGCTGATATTAAGTGAGTTTAATGGCTTTTGCTGCTCACATCTGTTTCTGTTCAGTAACTGCCATAGATTTTTACTCTTGGTAAAGGACAACTTAAATGTAAGACCACACAGACTAATGATAAAACTATCTGCAGATATTTACAAAGGCTGTGCCCTAAGGCCAGAATTTTTAGCAGGAATAAAACTCATCATAATAGGCAAAGATGACCAAGAAAAACAAATGAAAATAATTAATTTGAAAAGTATCCACAGCCAAAACTTTTGGATCTGTACACTGGCTTAGCTGAAGCAGTAGCCCAATACTACCATGCTAAAATCTTAAAGAGCTCTAGGCATTTATGTCCTGGGTTTAAACACAAGTGCAGCAGTCTGACTGCATAAAGCATACAGGCATAAAAGACGAAAAAACCACCAGCAAGTACCACCACTGTTTATAAAAACTTGTTTCCTTTGCAATAAATCGCTGTGTACTTGACAGGAGATTTGCAATTTTAACCCACATAGTACATACAAATGTTGGATACTTGTGAAACGAAGATAATGCACTCACACTTACTGAAGAACTACTAGCAGTTGGGTTTGGTTTGTTTTTTTTGGTTTTTTTTTTTTGTTTTGGTGGGGGGGTTATGTTTTCATCCTTCTGAATGGTATCAATTTTTAACTGCACTTAACTCCTGGAAACTTTCCAGTTGATTCACACAACTGAAAAACACCACAAGAGTTATACGAGTTCATTGACACAGAAAACCAAGTTGACATACTTCTCTACCATCCCTTCCATTTTAAGGCAGGGTCAGCTAAGCATTTTTCCGAAAGACGTTTGGCCAAACAGGTCCCAAACACTCCTCCAGTGATGAGGATGCCTGAGCCTGCACAAGCAACAGACTGTCATGCCTCATTACAGCCACAACTGAGGAAGTTTTCCCAATGCCAAGTCAAGCACACTACTTGCCCTACACACCATAGGTATTGGAGAGAATTTCCTTCCTCTCTGCCTTATCCAGGCATATCTTCACCCCTCAACTTTCTTTTCTTTAGACTAAGCAAAACCACTTCTTCTGTTTCCTGACCATTCTCTCTGCCCTCTCCTGAACCCGCTTCAGCTCCTCCAATTTTATTTTTTCTTAAATTGCAGTGCTTAAATGAGCCGTATTGTTCCATCTGGGGCCTTAGCAGCAGAGACAGAAATAGGAAAAATACTTTGCACTCAGGCTAGAGTTCTGTTTGTGATACATACATAAGTGCATTTTTTGATTCAGCAATGACATTACAAACTCATTTTTACCTTCAAATTCACTGAAAACCCTAGAACACAGAGAGAGGCAATATGTGGAAAGTCAATCATTTTCCTAGCTGAATCTTTGTCCGGTTTCTTCTGACCATTTTCCAAAACCCATTCTGAAATCTAACCTGTTCCTACAAACATATCTGCAGTCCCATATTCTTTCTTCACCCATGCATTAGTGAATACACTAAGCAAAACCAGATACCTAGATAAATCTTTGCAGATTTATGCAAAACAACCTCCCATTCTGATAGTGAACCACGAACAACTGGTCTCTGTCTAATTTTCTAGCGATTTCTGTATACTATCTATCATATATATTAATGTACTCACAGACTGGGGAATGAGATGCTGGAAAGCAGTGCTGAGAAAAGGACCTGGGGGTCCTGGTCGATGGCAAGTCGAACATGAGTCAGCAGTGCCCTGGCAGCCAGGAGGGCCAACCCTGTCCTGGGGGGCATCAGGCACAGCATCGCCAGCTGGGCAAGGGAGGGGATTGTCCCGCTCTGCTCTGCACTGGGGCAGCCTCACCTCGAGTGCTGGGGCAGTTTTGGGTGACATAATATAAAAAAGATCTAAATCTATAAGTGAGGATCCAAAGGAAGGCCACGAGGATGGTGGAGGACCTTGAGGGGAAGCCGTATGAGGAGCAGCTGAGGTCACTTGTTCTGTTCAGCCTGGAGGAGACTGAGGGAAGACCTCACTGCAGTTACAACTTCCTCATGAGGGGAAGAGGAGGGGCAGGCACTGATCTCTTCTCTCTGGTGACCAGTGACAGGACATGAGGGAATGGCCTAAAGTTGTGTCAGGGGAGGTTTAGGTTGGATATTAGGAAAAGTTCTTCACCCAGAGGGTGGCTGGCCACTGGAACAGGCTCCCCAGGGAAGTTGTCTCAGCACCAGCCTGGCAGAGTTCAAGAAGCGTTTGGACAATGCTCTCAGGCACATGGTAATTCTTGCGGTGTCCTGTGCAGGCCAGGAACTGGACTTTGATGATCCTGATGGGTCCTTGCCAACACAGGATACTCTATGATACTATATTCATCATGAATACATTACACAAGTCCATTTACCTGAATATTAAATTAAACAAGACCAAAATTTCCCTAAAATACATTTTGACAGTTATTTATTTCTTTCAGCTTGGTAATTTATTGACTCAAATTTAAACTCAAACACTGTAACTCAACAAGAGCTTTTGCTCTCCGCTGAGTATCACTATTCACTGGCAAATAAGAAAGCAACAGATTTCTTCCACTTTACAAATAAAAAACCACATGATGTTAGAATTGATTCAAGGATAAAGACAAAAGTTTTCCGACTTGACTTGCAACTAGAAGGATTTCACCTGGAAACATGTTTAAAAGACTCAAATTTCAGAGAAGATGTCTGTGCATTCAAAAATCGGAGACAGTCAACAAGCAGTACGTGTTTTTTCCTGGGTTCTTAACAATTCAAATCACTCACCTCATAAACTCACTAGGTGGCACTGCATGCACATCTAGCTGCAACAACTTTTGCATGACCAGAAATTCAAGAATGGCTTAATAAAATACACCCTGAAGCACAGAGTATGTGCACATATTTGTGGCCTCACATAATTATTTCTTACAATAAAGCTATTGGAAACTTCTGTCTGAAGCGAGGATAGTCTGTTTGTCAACACAATTTGCAGTTTCAGGAACTAAGTAACACAAGACCAAGTAAAAGCTACTTTAAGTGTATTCCTGTTAAATTTGAAGTCATACATGTCTACGTAGGAATCACAGTGTAATCATGAGGCAAATTACTCATACAAGTAAGAACTATAAACAAGAAGTATCTGAAGAACTGATTAATATTAATAGTAATACATTAGGAACTCTGTAACTGTGATAAGTATTTTAGAAATATTGCCTTGTTAAGATGTCAGTTAATGGGCTTAAATCCACGCCCAGCTAGCATGATACTTAGGCAATTGATTTACACACATACAGTATCCAGTATAAGGATTTCAGTAAATCCTTTAAGTCATGTTTGAAGGCAATACTTAATTAAGGTCATAACAGCAGAATTATGAACTGTATATTCATCCCCATAAGAAATAAAACAGAAAATTGAAATAAAGCCAAGTCTTTTGCCAGAGAGTTGTGAAACATTGCTGTTTGATTTGGAAGTGTTTCTGCTCTCCGGTATATAGTATTTGTAAAATGGCTGCTATGAACCTTAAGAAAAAAATCCATTTTATTTGCATGACTAGCTAACCCACAGACAAAGATAATTCCTTAGATATGGAGAAAGTTCAAAAACCAGAGGCAGTATGGGCATGGGTCTGCTCAGATCACAACCCTGACGAGGAAGCCCTACTGTTTTTAGCACCTGAGTACTTTGCAATACATTCTACCATATACATAACACAGGCAGATCCAGTTTCTGATACACAGGGCAACTTCATGGGGAAGGAAGGAGTTGGGCACGCAAGGGGTGCTCACCTGCTAGAGAGCAATCATTTGAAAAGCAGAATCACCATCAGAACACTCTTAGTAAGGAGTGCACTGAGCGGTAGTGCTTCCAAGTGATTTGAACAACCAGAAGGATGCTAAAATAACTGAACTGGCCACGCTCATTCTGGCACCAATTCTGAGTAATACTTGCATAAAGAAATGCACGGGAATCTGCAGTTGATGTAGCATCTTCCATTTCAAGCAAATTCAACCAAGTAAATATCCTGAAGGCATTCGCCCTCATCTGTCAGCCAGAAGTTACTTAGTCCTTATGCTGTTTTCCAACTCTAATACAAGTCAAAATACAGTATGTAAACTTCAATAAAAAGAAAGAAAATAAGGCCGTAAAGGAACATTTTATATGGACAGATATTTTTACAAACTTACTTTTGTGCTGTGAAACTCCAAAAGAATTTTTTCTAAAGCAATGTCCTCCTTTAAAGGCCAGTGCATCATCCATGTTTTCCAAAATGAAAGGGACTAGCTAATCTAGAGCTCTTCTTCAAATTAGATGAATTTTCTTTCAGTTCTAACATAAATTTCATGCAAAGAAAATTCTGCCTATATTAAAAATTGCACCAAAGAATGATTTACTATGCATTCTTAGTAGTCCATGCAAAAAGCAATTTGCAATGACATGACAATTTTCTCAATATTAAGAAATAATAGCACACGTTATGTAGTAATCATTTACTGGTTTTCATTTTGCAAAAATTCAGCACTTTTGTAAAAGGAAATTATCTTATAGCCTAATTAGAAACTTACCATTTAATCCAGGCTAAAGGTAGTTAAGGATATCTCGTATTGCAAAAATGTTCCTTTGATGAGATTAACACAAGTCAAAACCCTCAAATCTGGATTAATTTAAACAAGCAAATGTATACCTATACACATTTAAAGCAGGAGCTGAAAGGAAGTAGAGTTAGTGCTTGTCCTTCAGGTTTGATCATAAGTTCTCTCACAGAATATAGTCAGAACACACATCACTAAATATTAGAAAACCATTTGAAAGCAGTTATCTACTTGTTAATAGGATTCTTCCATTCTTACACACTCTCCTCCCAAAATTTAATTCTCAAAAAGATACACACACGCGCACACACACACTCCTAGCTGACTAACAAGCAGATTTGTGTATATTTTCCAAGCTAATGAACAAAAAGCCTGATGCTAAATTTGGGGTGTTGGGGGAGGAGGGGAAAGATTTTGCCAAGTTTGCAAAATTCAAATTACGAACCTAGCATCAAACAATTACGCCACTACAAAGCAGACACTATTCTTCAACACATGGCCATAGATGTTCAGCAAATACTTTGTTCAGGCTAATAAAAGGGTTTTAATTTTTTTTTTTTTTTTAATTTCAGCTTAAAGAATTAGCTCATTCCTGCTTTTGCTATGCAGAATCTTTTTGTTCCCATTTCAAAAAGACATTTAATAAAAATAAATAAAACCACATTGCCAGTATTTGCTGGGCAATGGCTAATCTCACTTGGATAAATCCTTTAAATTAAATATTCAAGAGACAAGAGCTATCCAAATTAATTTCCAATGACAATTTCTTATAAGAAGCAAGCTAATGCACTGCCATTTAGTTACAAGACTACAAACACGAGTTTGGCCCAAAGCCCACTAAAGTGAATGGAAAATCTCACACTAACTTCAAAGGACTTGGGATCACTCCCTGTAATAACTACAAGAAGAACATTCCATTTTGGGTGATGCGGATACATAGCAGTGGTTAATAAAGTCAATGTGTGTTTTTAGTGGTTGGAGCTTTTTTTAGGAAAGCGTTATATTGGAATACTGGGAAGCAAATAGATTCATCTCCCTAATATGCTAAAATAAAAAAAATAAAAAAGATAAAAAAAGAAGAAAGCAAAAGCAGAAGGTTTTTATAGTACCCAGGCCCTCAGGGTATCAGAAGGCTGTGAGTAATCCCATATTATGCCACACTAACCTAATAGGAAAAACCTCACCATACTAAGAATTCTCTTTGTCCCAAGCTGTAAAGTTAATTGTACTGCAATCTTTTCCAAAGCGTTTAGAGATGAGCATGCTCAGCTGGCAGGCAGTCACTGTCACCAAAGCTGGCCAGCGCTGTGCATTCAGAATGGAGGCTGAACTTCCTGCAGGTTCCTGCCTCTGGCAGCAGGAGGAAGCTTTTCAGTGACTGTTTGCATCACCCCCTACCCATGATAATCGATGCTGTCACCTACTAATGAGAACCAAAGATTGCATTCATAAAGCATGAACAACATGTTTCTTAAATTATACCTCTCGGTGAAAGAGTTATTTTAAAATATATGCTATTTATATGCTTAACAGAAGTCATTCAGAGAAAACAGAATTTTTGAATAATAAAGTGGGTTATCTTTATTATATGAAATAGTCATTATATCACAACAAATGCAAAACTTCATTTTCATTTCTTATAGGAAATTTCTGTATGGGCCTTCTTCCACATCAAGTAACTTGCAGGTTTGTACATCTTCAATCCTGTTTCTACTATTTCAAAAATGTAATTTTTACCCTTTTTTCTGAATTCAATTATTACAAAGAGCAAAGGAAATTGGCTAATGGACTATACAGGAATAAACTATTAAAACCGGCTGTGTAAAGTAAGGAAACAAAATCAATGAGAAAAAAATATTTTCCTCTCTAGTCACTGCTTGTTTCTTGAACCAATGAAAGACATAAATTTTCTGACAAACTGTGATTTTTAATTTGATGGAACTGACTGAAGTACTAAACTACATTTCCTTCTCAATAGCCATTTGAAATAACTACAAAGTCTTGTATCACGGTAACTGTTAAAATTAAACTGGATAGAAAAAGATGAAATGTATTCTAACATTCAAATAACAAAAGAACAAATGTTGGACTCACTGTTATTTGAATTATTACATCAGAAACTAATTGAATTCATAAATTTTACATGTACCATTTATTTTATGCCAACCAGAATCTACATCTGAAATTTACATTACCTCACTATCAAGTTGCAGCTGACAATTAAGATTAAATTAAAAAAAAATCAGGGAGATCACTAGATGAGAAGAATAGGCTATGAAGACAGTAAATCCAAGTTAAGTTTTCTGTTTCTTAAAGACAATTCATAATGAGGCTAAATAACAGATTAAGCTTCCAGAGTCAGAGAAACAATAGCATTACTGCCAAATCTTAAAAAAAACACAAAAAGGCCAAGAATCTAAATGTCTAAATGCAGATAACATTTTTTTCATTACCACCATTATTAAATTAGAAAACACACTTGTGAGTGTACAGAAAGGCATCATTTTAATCCAGTATACTTACATTATTGCATTCTCCCAGGAAATACAGTGCAAATCCATCAGCTTTTGTAGCTGCCAAAGCAACAACAAAAGAAATAATTGTACTCACAGGGATAAATCAAACTTCTACAACATCTCTGAAGTGAAACCACAGATTCAATTCCACTTAGGACAAACATCTACCATTCTAAAGGTTAAGGTCTTTTGCTGTGTCCCCTAGTCCGAGAGTCTACAAAGTAAGAGGTACCACAGAGTTCTTGCTTTCTCCATTGACATTTACTGCATTCTAAAAGATAACTAGAAACAACTTCTTTGTAAATCTATACTCCAAGGCCTAATGTCTGTAAATACAAATTAATTCACACAATAGAAGCAACATAAAAAAGTGTATTTACAGGACAATCCATCAGGTATCATTATAGTTTCTAAGAGTAAAATTTCTCAGAGTACAATTTCTATGAGTAAAATAAATGCCATTTATAAATGTTAAGCTATATTTGTCCTTGCCTTAGGAGAGAAAATCATGGGAAAATGAGGAGTTACAAATACTGCTATAAAAATGTGTTTCTAAACAAGCTGTTTCTATTTTCTGCACCTAGCCCATATTAAAAATACTAACATGCACCAAAAAGTTTATACTTTTTAGATTTCTGCCAGATTCAGATTGTGGTATGAAACACGGTAAAGTTAAGTTCCTTAAACTCTCAAAAGTTTAGAGTCAACCAACCACCATAACTTACCCTCAAAATCATAACAGTATATAGCAGAAAATGTTTTTCATCCTGCTTTACACAACACGCTTGGATCATGTGTCTGTCTTTCCAAAAAGTTACTAAACATGCTAGCCAGTAAAAAGACATATCTGGTACCTATTGTTTTATGAATGAACTCAAGAGTCCTTGTAGTACATTTCAGGGGAAAAACTATACTTGTATGCAATCAAATCAAATGGCTTTCTTAATTTTTTTTGACAAAAGGAGAAAGGTTCCACTGTGTAGTTACCTGCTCATTGTCAACTGTGCAACACTGGTAATAGTTGAGGGCACAGTAATTTGCATTCAGATTTTAAATCCTTCAGCTGTAGTACCTAAATATATTGAGCTACAAAGCAAATGAGTACTGTGAAGGAAATAATACACAAAAACCCCTCCCATCTTGTTTACAAAAGAAAAAAAAAATAAAACATAAGCACTCTGTATTGTCAATTCTCACGTGCTGTGTATTAACAAATTTGATTTGCTGTGAGTTGGACATCAATATCCAAATAACAGCTTACGCAAAATCAGGAGAGAAAATGTTCTTTTAAAACATCATATATATAAACCAGAACTATTATTCATCACTACAAAATGAAGAAGTAGCTGGAATAGTAAAACCTTTCCAAAGAGCTGACTGAAATCTACTCTGACACTTCCTACTGAAGTCCGAGTACATCCACTCTGGCTAAAAAGATGCCAAATTACTCTTATATTGTTACTGAGAGTGTTTTACTTGTTTTTAATTTTTAACTTTTGATCATATGCAGTATTTTCTTACCACAAAAGTTACTCACATCTGATAGAAAAAAATAGTTAAACAACTGAGTTCAGTTTGAGATCACACAAAAGATATACCTTCTTCCAGTGACATTTCAGTTTTGTTTCAAAAGGAGTTTAAGTGTCCACTGGTATTACTGATAGATTTTTTTGGCGTTTTTTTTTTTTTAAATTTATTTTCAATATTGAAATTGAAACACCATCATAACCAGAATAGTCGATTCTTTGGTTCATTTAACTTCGGACTCTAATTTCGCAATTGGATATGCAACTCTCTCCAAAGATGAAATTCAGTTAAGTGCAGCTAGGGATCCACTGAAGGACAGAAGGTGAAGTAAGTTCATACTGAGAGAACATCCAATGAGAACATTGTTATCCCTCAATACCTGTCTTTATTAATTAAACCACGTAAGAAATGTGCTGTGCACTGATGCTGACTAACAGCTCAGAGACATCTGATTCTCTTTCTTACCTATTTTAATGATGCTGCTCAGTTCGTACAGAAGCAGTTGGTTATCTCCTCCTGTATCCAGGCGCTGTTCTATGTAGCTGTTTAATTCGTACACTACACCTTGCATATTCGTGTCCTGGTACTATGGAAGCAAAGATGAGAAGAACGTTTTAGAATAACTGAGATGCATTTTGCAGGTTTTAAACATACAAATTCTTTAAAAATAATGTTAAGATTTCAATACTGAGTCAATTCACACTGTCGTATAAAACAGGGTAAAGTCAAGTTCCTTAAACTCTCAACCAACCATCATAACTTACCCTCAAAATCAGAACAGTATATAGCAGAAAATGTTTTTCATCCTGCTTTACACAACACGTCTGTCTTTCCAAAAGTTAATAAACATTCTAGCCAGTAAAAAGACATATCTGGTAGAACTGTCCTAATTCAGCTGTCTTAGGTCACTGCTAAGCAAGAGGCACAGCACTCCACTCTCTGTTCATTAGACATTTGTTCAAAGCACATTGAGAACATCACTGAGCAATTAATAATCACCTAAACTGGGACAGGGTCATGGACAATGTCTAAAGAAAATGAGAGAGATTACAATTACAAAGTAAGTAGACTTCAACTCCTTCCTTTTAAGCTCCTAGCCCACCCGGAAGGGAAGCAAGCAACTGCCTCAACTAGCATTTTCCACCTCAGATTCATGTGCCAAATGATGGTATTGTGCCAAGCACCAGAGCTTTCAGGTGGTGGTAGCTCAGGAAGCTCAGCCTTTCAAATACAGAAACAATTAACATCAACTAAGTGAAGGACAAAAATCATGAGTCAAAATCATGCCAGCCGCTGTGGCCTCATAGGCATTTGTTTCAACTGATGATGGCAGACACAAATCAAATCTGTTGGCAGATTACAAATCAGTTAGGGTATTTAGATGGGAGCCATGGGGTGCTGATTGCTGGTTTGATGGAACAGCATGACATGGTTAAAATCTCACAGGAAAGGAGATGCAGCCTCCCTTCAGGGGCCCAGCTGCATTTGTTTATCCATTTCCCGAGTTCTGAAGGGCTGACAAAAACAGCACTAAATGTGTATGTGTAGCATGACAGCATCACGAACAATAATTTCACAGAAAGCAATACTTGGCACTAAGTAAAGATTCATTACCCTACCCAAAACTGGTAATGTGGTAACTGAAGAAAGTAATATGGTCAATTACTTACTGAACTCCATGATGCAGTAAATTACATTGCTTAAACTAAAAATTAAGCTGGTGATATTTAGACAAATTAATGTTGCTTGAAAGACTAAGGCTTATTCTTCTTCTCATTCATACTTCAGAGCCAAGTTTAATATAGATCAGACTAATATAAGCTACTATGGAAAATACCATAAATGTTCGGAGTACTACAGTCTATGCCACTACTACTCCAATGTTTATGTGCATATATGTAACTCTGCTCAATATCTTTCTAGATCTTCTCCGTCTGTAAATGTGGGTAAATCTCTACATGTGACACTTACTGATGGATTCAGCACATAACGTACACAATATATTTCATGATATGACTTTTATTCTCCCTATTATTTTCATGCATACAACACACTGTGTCACGAATACAGAGCATGTAAAGATATATATTTAGGATATGTTTTGATGCTTCATCTCAAAAAAACCCAAAAAGCTCCACAAATGAAAAATCCGAAGTGCTTGCTGGGTAATATCAACTCCCAGTTTCTTTAAATTAAGCAGATCTTAATCTTGACTTTAAAATGGCTCCTGAGAATATACAATCTTTGCCACAACCTCTTCTTAATTTATTAATCTATTGCTCCACATGGACATATTAGAACATTTGCTTTCTAGGCTGTCCAAATATCCTCAATGTATAACAAACCTGACACTTCATAATTCTTTCTGTAAAACGATGTGATGGTTATACATTTTGACAGCAATGTAAGGTCACACTGCATAAATGCATAAACTGCTGCAAGTCTTGAGTTTACAAGACAGCATGCCACCACCAATATTAGAGCCATATGGCAGCTGGCAAGCTTCCAGTGCCTGCCCTCTGTTGTGTCCCACCATTTACTCCTGTATGTATGATTATTATTCAAAGGGAAAAAACAATAGCATAGTTTCACACAAGTGGAGCTTTTATACTTACAATATGTAGCCGTAAGTAGCTGTAAAGCAGGAAAATGGTGAGCAAGAGTCTACGCTATTCAGACACGCTAACCCCAGTGTAGCCACATACCCTAAAGCAACAACAGCTAATCAAGCACACATGCACAAAGCCTTTATCATGTGGAAAAATGCCTTCTCAGAACATGGAAATGAATACATATCTCTTTGCCTGTGACGCACAGTCAGGATTTAAATCAAATCTTCAAAGGTTAAAGCTAATACATTAAGAGAACGCATCATCAGAATGAGCCCATTGGCATAACAGCCATGGCAGAATAACTGCTTTCCCTCTAATCAAGCAGCAGTTCTGCACACATAGTAATCATATAATAGCTATGTGCCCTTCATCCTCACCTCTGGAACATATGCTTGCAAACGTTTTGTAAGCAGGGCAAACCACTGCCCGCACCCGTGTCACTGAAAGGATGGCAGCTGCGTGATGCAGGCCGCTGCCACGTGGCACGCGTCTGGTGCTGACCATCTGCGGACCCACAACTGGCCAGATGAATGCAATCTGTCCAGATTCACAACTGAGTAATTCCATCACTTAGATCAATCATCAGCAAAGATTCACTCCGTCATGCTGTGAAATGGTTTTCCTTTTATTACAAGTAGAGTGAAAGAGTTTTTTTATTAGGTTCTAGGCATTTTAGATTGGATAACCACAATTATGTTTGGTTGAAAAGCCACAATAGTCTTTATGAAACCATGTATTTAAACACTGAGTAAGTCATCAGGAAACTCTGGAACAAGCACTACCCAATATGGTTACTAACACAAACTTGTGCATATTTGGTGCAAAACTTACTTTGGGAAAGCAACTCCTCAAAAAAATTCAACACACTTGATGAAAAAGGAGAATTTATTATATATATACACTATTATATGGAGTAAGTACAGTTTTGTGATTTGCAATTTAAACATTATTAATACTCATTAACTTTTTCCTTAATTCATTCTTCCCATTGCTGATTTCTTTCTTATTAAGATTCAGTGTCTACAAGTATTTTGGTATACTTATTGTAAAATTCTGAATTTCAGTGACATTACATAAAATAATTCAACTCGACTAAAAACTAGTTTAGCACTATCATAACTAGCATCATATTTCTAATAGCTGTGTATATTTTAAAGCTATGAAAATGGACTAACAATTAAGAAGGGAAATCATGTTATTAATATTCATATTCAAATTTATAAATATGAAAAAGGTTGTTTTTACAGGATTTATGGAAAAAATATTTATATGGTTCTTATTCTTTAGAATATTGCAGTGCAATAGAAGACAGCAACCCATGACAGGTGATTTAAGAATAGTTCTGTGACTTAGAAATTAACAAGGAGGCTAGGAACATAAACATTAAATGAGATACTGAAATATCGTAGAGTGAGATGGATTTAAAACAATTAAGACACATGGAGAAACTAATATTCAAGTACACAATTTAATATCTAAAGAAAAAACAAAAAAAAAAAACCTGAAATGAAGATTAATTTCCATGCTTTGAGACTCATGGGGCAATTGTGCCAGAGGCATTTTATGCTTTTGCAGGAAAGAAAAAGCCTTCATTAATACAGCAGAGGGTCAATAAGTGCCAACATAATCCAGAAGTTGATCCGTTTTCTCTGTAACTTATTAAAATGTCTTATGAACAGCCATGAGAAGAGTAAGTTTCTACATAAAACTTAATCGCTACTACAGAGCTCTTTCTCCAGAGCCTGGTTCTGCAACAGAACCTGGTCCTTTTGCAGGCCTCAAAGTGTATGACCCTATTGCAGGCTAGAGTTAGAATAAACAAGCACCCAAATTCAATTTAATGTGGAGAGAGATAGCCAAATGTGCTTTGGGGATGCAGAAATTCAGTGGATGAGGAGAAGGGAAAAAAAAACCAAAACAACCAAACTCAAATGTCCTGGGAAAACCGTGCCATCCCAGGTTTCCTTTATTTTATTTGCTATGCCAGAGGAGCCAGGAGGTGAGGGCCAATGCCTGACTCTTACCCCTGTGCAGGCTGCCTGGATGCAGTGCACAACAAGAGCCTCAGCAGTGCTGTGTGACCCAATGCTATACGTGTTGTATCCAGTGCCACCAATTGCATCCAATTGCAAGGCACTCTAGAGGTGTCCCAGGGTGCCACACCACAGACAGATGGAGGGGCACTTGAAACTGAGGACATATATTTAACCCAAGACATATAAGCAGGCCAAAAAAAAAAAAAAAAAAAGAAAAAGAAAAAAAGAAAACAAACAAACAAAGAGAAAAACCTCAAACAAAAAAAAAAAACCCCACCAAAACACCAAAAACACGAACAAACCAACCACAAAACAACAAAAACAGCCTCAAAAACGAACAACAAACACACTTTGTGAGATCAAAATGGCATTCTCAGGGAAGAAAAAATGAACTCTGTTGTACGGGTAAGAAGGAATTCCTGGACCAGGATTAGGATCTGTTGGGGAAAATAGAGGTTCTTGTAAGGAATCTCAGCTCTTGAGCAGTGTGAAATCACTGAGAATAAAGGATGTACACAGGCCAAGGACATTGTACAGAGACACAGGAGTTTAAAACACCCATTCTCTACCTGGTTACATCAGTTAGTATTTTAGATAACCAGCTTCTTCAAACCACCTAAATTAAACTGCCAATGGCAGCATCAAAACTTGCAGATAATGAATTCAAGTAATTCTGTGCAACATTTTACACAAAAGAATGTCCTTTGGCAGGGACTGGATTTCACCCAAGGTTCTTCAGTCATCTTTTTAAAACTGACAGCTCCTCTCTTCTCTATTAGCCCACTACAGAACATAAGCAGCTGCTGAACCGAAAACAACCAAAATCTCCTCATAAACTTCCAGCCAACAGAAGTTTTCTTTCCTATAAAACTATAGTCTTGGCAACAAAGTCATCAGGGAAAGAATTTAAAGATGAACTAAAAAACCCCTCAAAATAAAAAAAAAAACCAAAAACATTTGTTTGAAGTCTTAATGGTCTGAATTAACTTAACATTTGATTGAGATGTCAGTCCAAAATATTTCATGCTAGGTATTTTCATACTTGACCAGAAGTATAAAAAGACAGGTCTTACATACCTCAGTTTTCAATGCCATCGATACTTGCATTATAAAAATGATTTCCCAACAGCAACACTTCTGTACTTCTTAAAAAAAAAACCGTTGTCACAAAAAGAAGTAAATAAACTAAAATATTTGATGCTTTTTTCTGAAACAGATCAGCTTTCCCTTCTCTCAGGTAGCATTACGAGAAATCCCACAGGCACAGTTACCATCCTGATTTAAGAGACTTGCTCTATATAATTTTCCAGTTGCATCCATAACTTATCTTCTGGAAAGATGATCAATACTCAATTACTTTTAATCTTTTCTAAAGAAATACTGTACGTCCTTTAAGAATTTTGGCACTATTACTTTATTTGCCCACATAATAAGTAGTTTTTTAAACTGAAGAATATTCTTCTGTGTTTCCTTTCTTTTTCTTCCTCACAAAGAAATGCATAACTAGAAAGGAACATATTGGTGACTTAATCCAGTCCCTTGAAGGCAAAGGCAGCTTTTTAGGAGACATTTAGTTTAAAAGTACCTAAAATATTCATTCCATGTGCCACTAGACTTTACCACAGTGAGTATTCAGACATCTAGTGTAGAAACAAAGAAGGCCAGAACTGTAAGAATGACAATAGTCACCTACTTCTTTAAATGCAAGAAATTATTTTATTTTAGTTATAGTAATGTTATTGCACTTCTGATGGCCAGTGGGTATAAAGAAAGAAATGGCTGCAGGGGAAAAATTAAAAAAAANCTATTTAATTAAATCAATACTAAAATTTATTCAGGTCATTTTTATGTATAGTGAGATAGATTGTGTACACGTTTGCCATGGATGTTTTTTGCGTACCTTTTCTAGGCCTGGTACTTTCACTGGCTGCAATATTTTGGATTGTTTATCTGCACTGATGGCCAGTTCCCATCTTTGCATGGAAACTGGTGTTCGTTATTTTGGGGCACAGATAACCACGAGATAATGACATTCTAATAACACTGAAAACACATGCAAACTGCACATGTGAAGAAATAAAAATATGGATCTGGAATTCACTTAAGAAAATAATTAGAAAAACACAAAACCTCCAACCCTACAAAAGGATAATCTAACTGCTTGTTTTAAGGTGGAAGTGCTGAGCCAAAGGATGGGAAATCCTCGGACTGAAGAAAGTGGTAAGCAATCTTACAGATGGCTTTCAGAGGAGCAATGAGCTCGGAGAGGAAACTCAAAAAAAAATCAGAAGAGGTAACTGGGCTTGGCTGGAGTAACCAGTTTTCTTTAAACTTGGACACTGGAAAGCAAGCAACTATAAAGAGCAGTCTTAGCTGAGGTGATTAATTTTAATGCTTGTACATAGCCTCAGAGAAAACTGCTCCTCCACGCATTTGTCTGACGTCTATTCTTCTTGTTTTGACTGGAGAGGACATGGGTTAGAACTTGCATGGTAAATAAAGTTTAGCATTGTAGCGCCATGCACAGGTATTTATGATTTTTTTCTTCACTCATCAAACACCTTCACGACAAAAGCAAAGAAAGGAAAATACGAGATGACATCTGGCAGCACAAGTCCTATCATGATGCAAACCAGCTCTCTTACTCTGCATAGAAAGGACTCACTAGCTTTGAAGGCATACATTTCCCAGCCTTTTTATGTAGCTGATTTCCAGGCCTCAGAGGGATGGTGAACAGCTTTCCTAGAAGAAACTTCTTGCCCCATAGCCCCCACTCACTGATGTCCATTCTAACCTTCCCATCAGCTCCTTCCTTGTTACCAAATGGTAACATTGAAATAAATTGCTTCACAATAGGAAAAACACATCATAAAAAGCAAAAGCTTCACTTATGAGGAAAGAACATTATGATTACATAGAAGTAACCATATAATCTTTTATTAACTGTACGGCTCATAAAACTTCATGAATATCTCAATTATATCACCTCTCCAGATTATATAATAAAACAGCATAATGAGCTTCAGTTTAACTTGACAAGGCTGAATACTGTTCCTCTTTTTAAAAAGCTTTTTATAAAATGACATTCCCTCCTAATACTTGACTTGCAAGCACTCTAAAGACACCACGTACAAAATTAAAAATAAACTTCTTCATTTTCCTACCACTGTTGCTTACCACTACCACAGTATTCACAAGGTTTTCTTTTTAAAGACATCAGCTTATACAAGCATCTTCTCGTGACAATAGGTGCACTGCCATTTGCAACACTCCTAAAGGCTAAATATATATTTATATGTATTTTTATATTTGTTCTAGTTCACCTAACTTTTTGATTAATTTGTTCTCAGTTCTGGGATGGTGTGAAAACGTTTTAATCTCATCTTTAATAAGAAAATACTACAAGGAATGAGCTCGCTTTGCCAACGTGTCATAAAGAGCCCAAACCTTTATTATCAGTTGCACAGTGAAGATACACACAATTACCGCAACTATTTACTGAAAACACACTTGCTAATTCTGCGACTGGCAGTGACATACTGTTCTGGGTGCTGGCTGGTGCCATGGCAGCTGCCAAAAAGCTGCAAGTCCAAAAAGGGGAAAGGAGAGGATTAAAGTATCATTCCTGTTTCCAAGAATAAAGTACTGTAAATGAGCGAGTCACTTGCTAAGTAATAATTTTCTGGTGTTTATACGGTAAACTTCTGCAAAGTGAATTGCTGTTGGCATTGCCAGAGTTTACGAAGCAAAGGTACTTGCCAAAAGGCAGCTTCACTGGAAGTATTGTTCAAGTAAACATGGAATGGAAAGTTATTAAGCAAAATGAACAGCTAATTTTGCCGTGATCATATCAGGAACATTGAGTATTTTCACTTAAACTTCAGAATCTGAGGTACAAAAGAGCACACAGCGATCACGGGAAACTTAGCAGCACGTAGAACAGAATCCTGGCTATAGTTCATGAAGGAATGGGGTTACTTTTGCCAGCTGAAAAGAATAACGTCTCCAAAGCACAGTGTTTTCACTGATGTTGTCAAAGAACTACATCTTTAGTCTAGATGTACATGAATACATATGCACTTAGTGCTCAAATTCACACTCTTTCCATTTCTTTTGCAGATGAAGCAGCAAAATAACAAAATATTCAGCTTAAGGTTTCTTCAACCAAGTAGTTCAATAGTTGGTTTTCTTTCTGAAATCCCTCTGCCCAGAAAACCACTTATGTAGCTAGGAGAGATGGGATCAGCCAACGCACATCTGCACAATAAGTAAGCAGAAGAAACTCAGCATTTCCAAGGATGTTCCCAATACTACATCGTGCAAAAAGGAGATTCTGTCCCCAGTTACATATATTTCATAAACACTGGAAACTAGTATTCAGAAAAAAGTTCACAGGTTCACTGGTCACAGATGCTCATAAGGTATTTTGTAACCAGAGCTGTTCTTCTGCCAAAAGCAGTCTACAAGAATCAGGAAATCTTTCCCCTCCACCACCCATCAGATGCTATGTCAGGCCAAACAAGGAAATCTTTACATATAATTTCTGAACACGAAAATATTAACAAAATTCCCATTAGTAGACTAGAATTAAAAATAATAAATTTTGAAAAGCTTCTTTTCTACTCTACAATTTCAAAATTTAAATTATGTGGAAGTTTTCTCCTGTTTTCTCCTGCTTTCTCCTCTCTCCTTCTTTTAAAAACTTGAAGTGCTGACAGCCAACTTTGCTGCTTTCTTTTAATTTTCTACCAAGAAGCTAAAAATGATATTATATTCAAAATGCACTTCCTATACAACAGGATTTCAAAACTTCTATTTCAAAATTTCTTAAATTTTCAAAGTGTGAAATTGCAGCAGAAAACCCTTGAAAATAGTGACATTTCCTTCCAACAATTAAAGATCTTTTTCAGTATATTCCAACCTCGTTTTCTAGCTAACATGGTATTTTTAAGCAATCGGTGATTTAATTCTGCAGTAAATTTCTTTTCACTAAACTTAATTTTTCCTTCCCTATGATACAAGCTGCTTCTTGCAGATGTTTTCAGGAATTAAAAATGTAACACTTAATGACTTCAAAACTCATAACTCTTCAGTCAGCATGAACATGTCTTTTTGTCTGAAAAACATTACTCACGTAGAGAACTTTCCTAATTTAAATTCTAATTTATGTTCATATTTTAATTAAACTGGTATCTGTTTGAGCTGCTGCTGAAGAAAGAGGATATATTACAATGGTCTACATTATTATATATGGCATTATTCAAAACTACAACAAACAAACAAATCAGGCAATTTGTAGCATGGTGTATTACTGAGTACCTTCAAGTAATTTACTTTAAAAAAAGCCAAATCAAATAGTAGTGCAACACAGTATACATACCAAGTGCACAGTGATTGATGGCTAAAAAAACAAGGGAGAAAATGTTTACTTAAGAACATCTGAAGTATCATCTGCACCCTACTGATTCCAGGGCTTCAAGTGACAGCCCATCCATCTTTAGGAAACTCTAAGCCACTAGCTATGACTTTGAGGGACTGAGATGACTGCAACCAGTCTGAGAGACACAGGGGGTGACTGGCAAGGCAGACTTGGGGGGTTCAGGGTTCCAGAACTTGCTTTCTTTGCCTTAAATAGCTCAGATGTGGTAACCACGATATATTCTGTAAAGTTGTTTTACAGATCTTTAGGTAAATGTTAATCTACTAAATTAATAACAATTTAAAGGAACTTTTCCACATATCTAATTAGAGCTTCTGAGATTTTTAGGCAGTTCTCTAGCTATTTTGAAATCAAAACAATATATATAGATATACTAATAACAATAATTCTAGGTTACACTGAAAGGTATTCACTGTCATAAGAGTAGCATACTAAAGGATGAACAAAAACCGTGTTGAAAACTAATGAATTACTCAAACATACTAATGCTCACCTAAATTCTCAACACCCTTATAAATCCATGGCACATCATGTATATGGAAAATGTCTGTTTGAATAAATGCATTTTTGACAACATTTAATCTCTGTTTTGTAGACACATATGAGGTGAACTTCAGTTCCCCCTTATCCCAGCCCTCTGCTCACAGGGTTACAAAACTGAAGTTTCCACTACCAGCCTTAGTTGTCCACTCCTTCCACACTCTAGCATTTTCCAGAGGATTTCTACCGAGAGCAAGACCACTCAGCCAACTTTTGCAGTCTTTCAACCTGCCCTACTTTTAATATGTGCCTGACATTACTGTGCTTCTCCTGGGAACATGAAATAGTTTATGCAAGACATTCAAGAAGTGGAGCAAAACACGCCTATGATTCCACCTCAGAAAGTTGTAAGGGCTCCCCCATCTTATGGGGTCCTTCAGGACGGCTGGACTCATCTAGGGGCAACAGATTGTCCTGTACTGATCTCTTGTCATTCACAGCAAAGGCAGTCTTTCCCAACATATCCCTGTAATTAGTCATCAGTCATGGACACCCATTGTGCAGGACACAGTGTCAATCAGATGTAAGGCTAGGGTTGGGAACCTATTACTGAATGTGTTCTTTTTAGGATTTTACATTACATTTCATGCAGAACACTGAAAAATACTTTAAATTAGAGAATTTAACTCATTGTACCGCAGCGCATCTCAAAAGGCAGTTATTAAATAGGGCATTTTTCTTCCCTTCTTATGCTTGCCATCTATTGAGGCAGTTACACTGATTAAATAGTCTGATGTTATGCTCAAAGTCCCATGAACTTCCTGGTTTCCATGAAGTACCTTTTTAAAACTGGATCATGAAAATAGCACTGAGAGAACTCTAAATGCAAAATACCCTTCAATTTATTTACAGCCAATCAAGTGTTCTTAATATTTATTTTCCTTATTAACTCTTCTCTAGACAGTCTGTACAGCATTTTTTTCCTCTGGAGATCCACTATAACCAGGGAATAGAGTTAAATCTTGATCAAAGTCTACGGAAAAAACATGAGAAGTGAACAGTGGGCCACTTCGTTTTAGAGGGGACAGAGACCAGCACTTACCCTGCTGACTTCTTTAGGAGCCGTTTCATCTAAAAGGAAACAAACCAAAATATTAGGCACTCTGTGAAGTTTCTAGACTGAATGAAGAACAAGATAACAAACTTCAAATGATTTTTGCACATTTGTACAAAACTTTTCTAACATGGTTCAATCAAGTGATTGAAATATCGTCAGACTGGTTTGCATTTACAATCTTTTAAAAACTTCTAAAGCTAAAAATCAATTGGAATTGGGATAAAGTATTTAGGAGTTCTATCCTGACTTAATAAGAATACAAAATTTCATAAATTTCAGAATTCAGAGGGAAGCTGGCACAGGCCAGCTAAACACTACATTAATATTCCAGTTCAGCAAGGCTATTGTTAGTGCTGCATAGTCTGAGAATTAAAGGCCTTTGCTACCAAATACATGCCACCAGCATCCTACAAGGAAGCTAGTGAGCAGACTTAGACCTTCTGTTCTGAATATCAAAGATGCTAGTCCTGCTGACTTCTTTGCACATGGAAAAAATGTCTTGTAGCCATAAGAAAAGAAGAATATCACTGATGTGATCTGGCATAACATGTTAAAAGAAAATAGATTACAAGACTTTACATATATATATATATAATATTTATGTATACCCACAGGCTATCCCATGTTTTGTCCTTTCCAATGCAAACAGACTTTAATGCAGTTTTGGTAAATTTAATACATATAAATAAACACAGCTACAATATCAGAGCAGCAGCTAAAACATTGAGCAGTATTTCTGAAAATGAGGGAAAAGCAGCTATACAGCAAGAACACATCTGCCACAGGAGGAGTTTCCAATTTTCAGTTTAACCACACCAAAAGTAGCTTTAAAACACCTTTACAAACCTCCATTTGGTTAGTTGTTTCTGAAAACATGAAGAGAACTTATAATAAGCTACTAATAAGAATTTATAACCTTTTATTTGATCCTAAGAACCAAATTACCATAATTTGGAAATTAAAATTAAGTCAGGAAATAGATTTAATCTCACAGAAAATACCATATGTTTATATTTGCCAAAGGCTCTTCATATCTTGCCATTTAAGATGAACTTTTAAACAATAAAGGTAGAAAAACCCCACATTTTCTAGAAAACACATTTAATACACAATTTCTGATGAAAGAATTCTCTATAGCAACTCAGATTTACCCTCAAAATTGAGTGATGCCAAAGAAATTAATATATTTCACAACCATGAGCGAATATTAGTCTTCTCTTAACCCTAGTCAAATGATATGCCACTAATTTACACACATAGAACACAGACACAAACTTAATTCAGCTATTTAAGGCAGTTCTGTTGCTTGCAATGCAATGTGTAACACATGCTCTGCCACGTTCAGTGATGTTATCTTCCTGAATCAGACAAATCTACATACCAGTTACAAGAACAGCCAGAGCTACACTCAAAATCCATCTCTCCTACTACCTGATTTCTGACACTGAGCAACAGGAAATGTGAACAACAGAAAACAGTGTGATGACATGACACTTTCCTTGGAGTATACTCTCAGTTTTCAGTAACCAAGAGATCAAACATTTCTTGAATCAGTGGTGATACTTTTCTGTTTAAAGGATGGGGTTTTCTTCCTCACACTCTTGTAGGGTAGGAGGGGTGTTAGATTTTGTTTGGCTTGTTATTAAACCTAAGTCACCAGTCTTCAGCATTCTCAAAATGCTATGAGCTCCACAGTTCAAATACATAGTACGAGAAAAACTATTTTATTTTGAATCTTCACATTATGTATTTCATCTGATACCCTCTATTCACCTTACTTATGGAGCCTGTGATTCTACAGATCTCTCAAGCAAGTCCTTCTCTGCTTCATACCCCATCTAAACCTTTCCTGGTTTGAGAGGTCTGGTCTGATTTGCTGCTGGTAACGCTCACCACTCCTACTTCCTCTATCCCACTGCATCTTGATGGGGTGGGAAGTCCAGAATTACAGTAAATACTGCCACTCAGAAAAACACAAGTAGGACTTACAGAATGACACAGGGACGATTTGGGGAGTTTGCCTCTATTTGAAAGGAATAATTCCTAACATTTTACTTGTTTCTTGATAGTTACTAAACACTGGGCTAACATTTTCAAACATTCATATTCTGTAATACTGATGTCTCCCTTTCTCTTAGAATTATAACTAAGACTCGCTTACTGTATATGTAAAATAAAATTCCCCGTGTAAAGTAGTCAGCATTTATCAGAATTAACTTTGCCACCTGTTTTATCTCTCACTCGGTACCTTTAGTATCCTGGATAACTATACCTTAAAAAAAAAATCTAAAATCTTATCTTCCAAATTAACTTCAATCCTGCATCCTCTTACCCAAGTCATGATATATATATTGAAAAACATGGGTAAATCATGCTAGTGATCTCACTCTACTGGAACAAAATCAATGTATTGCAACATATCAAATATAAATGACCACCATCACAATTCTATCACTTTCACACAATTGTGAGACATAACTGCTACTGCAATTTCAGCTTAACTACCTATACAATTCTAATTAACAACTGCACAGTACACCACAGATATGCATAATAATCATTATAGTAATTAAAGACAGCACCCATCTGGGAAAGATTCCATACTAAACCCAGTCATATAAGATACGAAGAAACAGAAAGTAAGAAAGGGAACAGACAGAAAAAAGTCCACAGAAGTTTGTTGTTTGGCGTAGTATACATGAGGCTAGGTTTAGTTTGGCTTGGGGTTCTTTTTGTTGGGGCGTGTGTGAAGAGATGTTAAATTGTGTAACTGTTCATTTAATAGGAAAAATTCAGATTTCATTTTGCACATTAAAAAAAAAAATCCCATTTCTTACTTGGATTTCTATGCGTACATTTTAAAAAACGAAACAAAGGCCAATAAGCTTTCGACGGTTGCAAGACGCTAAAGCGGAGCAGTCACAAAGAAAACTTTAATGCAAAGCAAGTTTTCAACATCTCAGACATGAAATTTTGAGGCATTTACCATGGAAGTGATGATTCCAATGCCCAGTTAGTTTTATCACAGGAACTCTTCTGGAAAAACAATATTGACTTTCTCCCTGGTCTTATGCTGTTCTTTTTTCAGTGCAGTTAAATACTACTGCTGGTACACTATTGTTGTTGATGACAGCAAACAAATGCTTAGGATTAATTCTGTTTATGAGATCCCAGATAGCTCTACAGTCACAGTTTCCTAAGGAATGTTTTCCCACACAGCAGATGTCAGATTGACCTAATAATTTTTCTTTTGAAAATTTGCATTAGGCTTCAGATAATAAGACACAAGTTGTTTGTAATGCAATTAGACCAGCATAGATATATTTGCTGCTTTTTTTTCCCTTGAAAACTGTCATACACTTACAGATCAACAGAAATTCCACATCAATTTGTGTAGATTGTTTGAAGACTGATCTCACCACCCTGAAATAAAGTTTACTAGGTTTAATTTATCTCTGTGGTAGTATGGGATCAGTCAGATGAAATTGGTCAGTCTTTTCATCCTTGTTTTAGACATCTAGAATCTGACAGCTTATGTCTCCATGAATTTGTAAGATCTTTCAAAGACACCTCAGCTGAGGGTGAGTTTCCTAAAGCAGTAACTATCACACATATGCAACAGAAATCTCAAGCCATCACTCAAAAATGTTCTTGCTTCTTAATGCACAATCTCATTAAGAGCACCTGAACAGCTCTCCTGATTTACAACTGTCTGGATTTATTTCACAATTTAGAAGCACTAGTTGTGTTACTTCACAGAAAACTAGCTTAGACAGTTTGTTTAAATATAAAGTTAGATATTGAAAGGGAATATTCATTAGATTGATCACTGGTCGCACACTGTGTTTCTTTCCCTGAAGCAGGACAAAACATGAATTCTAGCTATTTTACATGAACAATGAGATCTACCCTTTTATTTTTAAGTTCCTGAAAAAGGATGCTCAGTTCTTCCCCTTCTTAGGTAACACGCATCAGACAATAAATAAGGCCTGAACCAAAACTTCACTGCAGATGGTAAGCAGACAAACATATTGTCTGCCAGGTGTCCTAACATTTTAATTCACTCCTTTGCATATAAGCAAACAGGACACTACACACAATAGGATTCAGGAAACTGTGCATTTGACTTCATTAGACATACCTAAATCTGGTACATTTGGAAGCTTATTATTTTCTATGGTCTTAGCCAGCACTAAACTGATGAAACAGTTGGAGCAATTTTGAAGGATGGCTTATTCTGGCCACAAAAATTCCAAAAGGCATCTTCTGAAAGTATCACCAGTCCTTGTGAGAACAGAAAGGCATGAGGAAGATCCAGGGTTTGCTTCTGTTTCCAAAATTGCTTAGTAGTACAAAACATACTGATGGTAGCTCCACACTTAAGATCATAAAAATCCTCAACTGTACAATGAATGCAACGATTTAAACTAATCTAAGCAGGGCATTCCCACACCTGCTAAAAGTTCCATAAAATTCTATAGGAGTTTTTCAGGTTTAATACACCTCAGCAAAAATCATGTTGGAACCTGGGCTCTGACCATCAGGAAGAAACTTAATAGTTTCCAGCAGTAAATATGCTTTACTAAGAAAGTTTATGATTTTGTTTTATGTTAATTAGCCAATGACTTCATATCCTATTTGACACAGCTGTTGAATGACAAGAGTGTTAAACTGGTTAGCTCATCTACCTTATCAGTCAACGAGGTGCAATCACCATTGTTTATTACCGGAATGCAGCCACAAGACAACGGGCTGAAGAGCGTGTAAAAGAGTTTATCGTTTTTTCATACTCACCGGTTTACAGCTATAACTTCATGTCCATATCTACTGCTTTTCTTGTCCAACACACTATTCTGCCTGGCTTTCATCCCACTAGCTGCACTGCAGCTTTCTTTAAAATTCATTACATGTCTTGCAAGCATGTTTGGTAAAGGAAGTTTCTCATCCAGTAGTAGCACAATTTCAGAATTACTCTTTTTAAATAAAAAATTATTTTCCCCTATTATTTTGTTGTTGTTGTTTTTGTTCCAGAAGCCCTGGTTGCCAAGTATAAGGTATCCTTAGAGTTTACTGTAATCAGTGTGTCTAGGAAACAACATTACCACTACTAATCTGTCCTCTCACTTTTGAATAGAGCTGTCCCTTTACTTTTGAATATTTTTCAAATACCAAATTCAAACTGCAAAATGGAAGTTTTATTGTGTTCAGCAGGTGTTTTCAAAGAGAAGGAAAAAATTACATTGCTGTTGGCTCAAATACTACTGAGACATACACCTTAAGCAATTCCATTAAAATCAATAGAACTGCTACAGCATTGACTGGAAACCAGAAATGCTTTTATGTATTAAATGTCATAGCATTTCTGTTATGTATAGTGATTCAGGGCTGAAGGAGATGATTAAAAGAGAGCCCTGCTTGAAGCAGGTCCTACAAAGCTCCAAAAACCTGAGACAGCCTCACTGGATCTTGTACATTGCAAGACATTTGGATATTTTAAAAACATGCATACCTTTTGGACCCCCCTGGGCCCCTTGAGTTTGGCTTGTTTATTCCTAGACCATGAATACCTCTTCCCAACTGATAAGATGCCTGGAGAACTTTAAGGAACAGCACTTCCTCTTGCTTTCGCAACATCTGTATACAGCCCACACTCCACTCTGAGCCCAGTGAGGCAAGGAATGGGATCACACAGCTCAGTGCCATGACGTTCCCATCCCTGGCATAGAGAGAGGCTTCCAAGACTTGTTGGCCTAAACAGACCAAGACATTTCAGCAGGTTGTCAGCTTCTGGAGCAGGAAATACTGCATATGGCTCAGTGACAGCAAGAGGACATAATAATCATATACATGTTAGGAAGAATGTAATCTTTCACTTACCCTGGGGAAATAGAGCATCAGATACCAACATTTTTAGTAAACTTTTTGCTTTTAATTATTTCTATTTTGTTCTCATCCTCGCCTTTTTGATCACTGTATTCTCATCTCCTTCTGTTTAGAAACATGAAAGATTTTTTTTTTAGGGAAAAGCATGCATACGTAATAAAATTGTAAGCTATCAGGCTCCTAAGAAGTTGTTTGAAATTGTCAGATTCCAGTGTTTACCACTATAGAGAATCAAAAGTAGAACAAGAAGCTTTGCAGTCTGCCTGACTTTCTTCTTTCTGCACCTCTGACTACATTGAAAACAAATGTCATGTTACTGAACTTTGCAGTAAAATCCTCAGAATTTGCAGAAAATTCAAGACTGAGCAGTTTTGTTCTCTTTAGAACAGCCGACAAAAGAAACAAAAGAAAACATCCCAGAGGAAAAGTTTGCTAACGTCAACAAGGGTAAGGGATCATTAGAGCTTGAGGTGATAGGTTACCACATGGGAGGGTGCAGTGATCCAGTGTGAAACGTATTTATGTCAGGGGAATAATTTCGATCCCTCTGAAGAAACCATACTGTAACTACAACATAGGTGCATTCGTATTAGAGATGTGTTTTATCTACTTTACTCTGGAGACTGAAAACCAAGAAACTGAAAAAATGTTGAAATTAATCAGGGAAAAAAAACCTGAAGATGAAAAAGACAGACTAAAATTTACAAATTAAGCCTTTTTGCTTTTGGGATATTTCAGCTGATTTGTTAGTAATCATAATCAAGCTCTCAGTGACTGAGTTGAATATTACAGAATAATGATGTGCAGATAATTTATGACTTTGGAGTCTTTGAAAAATGACATGTTACACTGACATGATGAACAGATTGAAACCAAGAGAAGATGGAACTATTTACTACTTATCAGTACCACCACTGTGAGTAAAACATTTTGCTTGCAATGAGAAGACTGCTAAAAAAAATAAAAATTATAACTTCAGTGAGTGGAAAGGAACAGAATATGTAACTACAAAATTATAGACAGTTCTTCATGAAAGATAATGACAGCACCTTAAGAATTTCTGAATTCTGAAAACTAGTCAGTTTTATTCTAAAAAGATTTTATAATGACAGATAATTATAATGCACAGGAATTATACAAGAAAAAAATAATTTTAGAAATTATCTTTTTGGCTGCTCTACAACAACAACAACAAAAAATCCAAGACGTTGTGGAGTTCAGCATTCTTCTACTGACATTTGAACAAATGCAAAATTTTAACTCTCTCTAGTAGCAGGTGCAGCATTAAAAATGCTAAGCCAGATTTAGAAAAGTTTTCAGGAGAGATACATGTACTATGCTTTCAAAAAAATCTCCAAAGCAGTCTGGCACCCAATTCCTTGAAATGAAAGGAAGTTAAATGCCCCAGCGATTAGTAGGTGTGTTGGTTTACCACTGCTCACATGAGAATTGTCATTCCCGAAGTTGTAGAGACTCAGCCATTTGTGAACCTCTAAGATGATATTAAGATTATGTGAAATAATTGAGGAAGGTTATAATATTGAACAGTGAGCTGACTAAAAGACAAGATAAAAATGTGATGAATACCAGTAGTCCCTGGCTGAAAACAAGAATGTTCCCAATGAAGCTCTGTTTATATAGCTCTGACTGGTCTTGTGTAACCTCGAGGACGCACTGTAACAGCCAACATCAGACACTTCCGCACCAGAACACGTTACAAAGTCAAGCAGTCCACACGCATCAGGAGATATGTTCTTTAAATACCTTGGCACACCATCATCCAGATCATCCTTTGATCCAGACTGGTTCTCCAAGAGGTTCCACAAAAATTGACAGGTAGAACCCAGTCCTCAGCAGACTGATGATTTTCTCATTTCTGAGTATGCCCACCAGCACATCCTCATGCTTCACTACACCAACAAATCTACTGCACACCAACTTTCAGTACAGAAACTTTGAGACTGGCTTCAAACTGAGGGCTGGCTGTACTATCAGACCCTGATGACTGTCCCATCATAAGAATCTAGCTCCTTGAATCATTAAACCATAAGAAAGGGAGGTAAATCCCAGTATCCCTGCAATTAGGAACATGAGAAAGACTTGGTGACAGAAATCATCCCATCCTTAGAGGTTGCAAGGCAAATGTGCCTCAGACACACACTCACACAGAGAAGAGATTACACTGGAAATTTCAGAAGGAATTCTCTAGTCACAGCTCACCTGAGAGATAGATGTCAAAGAAAAAAACCAAAAAACAAAAAACCAAAATGTCCAAAGGAAAATTGCAAATTCAGATCTACAAGCTTAGAGTAAATGAAGAACTGGATGTGTTCATGCAAGACAAAATTACTTTCATGTGCATTTTTTATTTAACTAACAAAACCCAATGCAGATGGTAAATTAATTGAAATACTTAATAAGAAATCAGGAAATACATAAAGAAATCAGCTGGAAAGCTAATAAACTATATCTAACACAGCAGTAAGAGAAAGTGGAAGTACCACTTCTGTCGGTGGAATAAAGGGAACCAGAGCCAACCGCACCTCTTCAGCACGGCTGAAGTTGCCACCTGCTGGGATAAGGAGCTGTGTCTATCTCCCAAATTGTCAATCTAAGAGAACTACTAATGATCACACACTGAGAGCCAGCAATCAAGCGAGAAATCTATTCCTGCAAGTATGAAAAGGGTAATTCATAATCTAAGTCCCTTCTCACCATGCCTTCAAAATAGTTTTGAAACAGTCATGATTGAGGAATCTCATAATTTGTCAGTTACAGCATCATTCTTCCCAGCTTCCTTCATCAGGCCTGCCACAGAGTTCTGTCAACACCAACACGAGTTTCTTACGTAAGCAAGCGTCACACAACTACTCGGGTGAGGAATTTGGAAAAACAAACCCGTGACACAACTGCTTCTTAGACCCTTCTTTATATACTACATCTACCTAGTGCAGAAACACCGGAGCTGTGTTAATTAACCCCTTTGGGTCTGACATCTACTCAGGCACACATACAAGGCCACCCAATGCAGCACTAATTCCCCCAGGAGCTACTAGGGGACCTGACCATTTCTAGACACCAGGCCACTTGTTTTGACAACTAATTGCAGGAGTGAGATTAAGTCACCAAACAGTACACCAAAGAGAACAGCCTAATAACTACATAACAAGCTGGTGGTTCAAAACACAAACATTAACATAATTAAATAAAGCAAGACTGAAAGCAGAAAGAAGAGCCAAAGAAAAGACTTTCAAAATAGAGTTTCAAAAAGAGGACATGTAGGGAGAAAGGGACAGAGATGCCAGGATGAGCAAGCAGCTTGGACAAATACGTCAGATGCTACCAATGGTGATGTACTTTACTGACCTCTCTGGGATTATTTTTACTTTCTGCCATGGTAGAAAACAAGATCCAGTAAAAAGAAAAAAATACTGTTTATTACAGATCAAAAAAACCCAAACTGCATTTAAAGAAAATCATACATATCAGCCACAAAGTAAGATTTGAACAAAAAAAATTCCTTTTGTTTGCAATATCGTTCACTGCTACTGTTAATGAAAAAAGAATGCTGGAAACTTAAATCTTAAGCTTTAAAATTACAGCTGTCAAGAAAAAAAAAAAAAGGAGTTGTTTCAGTGTGCTTTGCCATTTTCCATCAAGTGAACAGATGGCATTATTAAAATTCTAGTAGAATGAAGTATTTATAAGTTCATTAGACAACACTAACTATACAAAAAAAAAGACAGCAATATTGCAAATAAAGCTGCTGGATTCAAAATAGCATAAAAGTACAAATAAGGGTTATAAAATCACATTTATGAGTTAGTATACAAAAACAAATATTCCAAATGAAACAAAAGCACAAAAGAAATGCAGAAGAAGCTCTATAAAAAAGTAATTTATTTTCCAGGGTCACTTCCAAGTTACTCCATGCATTCTGAGCCTGAATTCTATAAAAAAGACTTCAAGTTTGACAGTCTCTAAGACAGCTGAAAGGGAAAAAGCCTGTTACATTTGCTTTTCTTTAAATGTATATATAAAATTTATACTATGATGTACAATAAGTAAGAATGAAATGGCTCTAGAAATAATCCACACAGAAATTTAAGTTTTATTCTCTGAGGTGATGTTCTTAGAAAATAAACAAAAGGCCAGCCAAATGCATCTAGCGCATAGGTCAGTGCTTTTAAATGCTGTGCCACGCTGGTTTATTTGATACCTGAGGTGCTTTATCTGTTCTTCTCTTCACCGTTTTCAATTAGTACCCCACACTGAATTCACTTTGGAATCACTGATTTGTAGTTGATTGCCTTACTTTCTATTGTCTTTCTTCCAGCCATAGCAATGTCTCGACTTGGTAAAGTGGTGTCTGTTAGGATTCTAATCAACTTGAATAAGATGCAAATTCTTGTCACCTTCAAAATGTGCCAAAATGGATTTACTATAAAAAGAGATATCTAACAAACTGCAAATTCAGCTTTCACTCCAAATTAATATATACCAGTTCCCATATGTGCACATTTATTCAAATGCACACCATTTCTCTCTGCAATTTTTATTAGTACAATCTGTGTTAATGTTTAACTCCTTTAAGCACCCCGTCCTCTCTGTGCATATTTCATGCAGTCTAACACGCCATTCTTGGAAAGTCCTTGCTTTGATACCTACATGGAAAATGATTCAAAGAGGGACGTGTTCAGTTTCAAAGCATGAATCTTTCTCCAGAGTTTAAAGAATTATATGGCACTTTTCTTTAGAGGGATCCTTAGCACAGGAGAACATAGATCTGTTGGAGTGAGCCCAGAGGAGGGCCACAAAGTTGAGTGGAGGGATGGAGCACCTCTTGTACAAGGAAAGGTTAAGAGAATTGGCATTTTTTTCAGCCTGGAAAAGAGAAGACTTGGGGGTTACGTAATTGCAGCCTTCTAGTACCTGAAGGGAGCCTACAAGAAAGATGGAGAGAAACTGTTTACAAGAGCACGCAGTGACAGGACAAGTGGGAATGGATTTGAAATGAGAGTAGGTTTAGATTTGACATTACAAAGAAATTCTTTACTGAGAGGGTGATGAGGCACTGCAACAAGCTACCTAGAAAAGTTGAGGATGTCCCATCCCTGGAAGTATTCAAGGCCAGGCTGGATGGAGGTCTGAGCAACCTGATCTAGTGAAAGGTGTCCCTGCCCACAGCAGGGGGCTTGGAACTAAATGATCTTTAAGGTTCCTTCCAACCCAAACCATCCTGTGATTGTTACCTAAACCATATCCAGCATTTTGTCAATGTTTGTTTCTTAATCAGATACAACTGATACAACTCAGAATATCTGCAAGTGTCTCTTCCTGAAGAGACGAACCTATCTAGAAAGGAATGGCAAGGTGCAGGTCCACTCCAGCAGAAACCAATTTAAGCCTGAACTGCCACCTCTGTGCTCTCCCCACTGCCTCGGGGCAGTTTCCAGCTGAAGCAGTGAGCCACAGGTATAATCGACAATTACATAAACAAAAAAAACAGTGTATGGGAAAGGCAGGGCAGGGCACCCAGGCACCCAGGGATGGAGTGCAAGGGCAGGCAGTGCAGGCTCAAATCAACTGCAGAATTATTTCCTGGGAACAAGAAGGTTCTGGCCCAAGCGAACACTGCTTGAGCAGACAGGATTCATCCGCATCTGAGTTTCCTAATGACTGGACTGTTCAAGGCCAGTTGGTGCTGACTAAAGGAGCCTGAGATTCCGAACACTCTCGAGGCATTGAAAGTTCTCCTCGCTAAGACGATTGCTACTTACTTTTTCTAACATGACAAGTTCATTCATATATAATAGCTTAATATTTAATAAAACAAAATGCAATTATGGCTTCCTTCAGGCTGGAGACACGGACACATCCTCTTTAGTAAAATGTAGCAGTTACAGAGATGTCTAGATTTAATGGGTTCTTCCACTTAAAGAACATGATGATCTACATCAACATTTATTTCTATTTATTAGTTTCCTTTAGCACAGGACTGAAATGAGTAAGAAGCTTTAATATGTTTTAGATACCTATAGAGCATGCAGAGAAAGGTTTGTGTAAGAATTCACACTATTCTCTTCAAATCTTGAAATACTTCTTAACAATCAAGACAAACACTGCTAAGTCATACCTCTGAGTATACTCTTTCTTCTGGTCCATCCTGCATCTAAATGATTTAGGATTGATTGTTTAGATGATAATATTTTAGGAACAGTTAAAGAGGAAGGGCATTAAGACTGAAAATGATCTTTAGCCTCCTAGTTTTGAATTATTTAGCTAAATCTCAAGTAGAAAACAAGCATGGAGAGAAACTTGCTTTGACAGCACAATAACAGATTTCCTACCTTTGTTCTAAAAAGATGCCTGTGATTCCAGTAACTGATTTACACTGTATTATTGCTTTTAATACTTTATTTTTCCATTACAATTCCAGAAATACTGGAGGAATGCAAACCTACTCCCTAATTTACTTTTGTTTGCTTGCCGACTGTAGGACGGCAATGAAATTGGATAAGGTGTGCCTATGATACCAGTGACAGGGTAAAAATGTGCTCGGTTCCAAGAAAAACCCATTGCTAGAGACTACAATTTTTTCAAAGACACTTCTGGAAAAAAAAAAAGGCATCTATTATGTTTCACTTTTGTCTTGGGAGAAATATGACCTACATGGCTAGAGAAAATTTATTCCTGTGAATATCTAATACAAAAGATTACCATAAAATAAAAAGCTATGGCTCAATGCTGTAAATGGGTGAATGCACCCTACTGTGCAGTAAAGAGTAGAAAATAATGGCTGGCTTTCCTGTGGAAAAGCTTGGCAGCCAGCCGTGTGGTGCAGACTGGGTTCTGTCCCCAAAGACACATTCACTTTGGCAACATATTAGGAGGTAGTTTCGAGTGTAAAAATTAAGGAACATAGTCTTTCAATTTAGTCTATCAGCTGGTCAGTGCTAGCCATAATCATATTGTACATAATTTGACCCACAGAAAATAAATATTCAAAATAAATATTATAATAGCAAAATAAATATTCAAAAATAATTTTTTAATGAAGGAATCCTGTGTTCTACTTATCACTTTGTAATTATGAAAAAAGAAAAAAATCCTAATTAAAAATACTTTAAAAGTTCTCGTTTGAAACATTAGAAGTCACTAGACTTATTTCTTGTTCCATACATCACTTAGCAAGTGTCCTTTGACACGTAAGAGGATTTCCCACAAACATAAAACAAGTATACAACTGCATGCATTCCTCTAGAAACTCTATGGTGTTCGTTTAAGTTGACAGCTAATATTAATATAAACAGGACTTATTACTTCAATTGCAGCTTGTTATATCCTGGAAATTAGGTTTTCTTTAAGCTCAAAGAAACCCAGGCTCTGCAGCATCCTACTTCATGGAACTGAAAATCAGCAAGAAAATTAAATAGAACAAATACTCCATGTTTGTTTGCATCTATGGGGAGCTAATTAGTTGAAAACAGTGAGTGTCTCAGCCTGCCATCACCAATAGATTATACAATCCACTCCTCCTTTTTGTAACCTACACGCATCCACTCCTGTTTCTGTCCTTTTCTCATCTGTCCTGTGCTTCCCCAAAAGGCTCTCCTTTCAGTACATAAGGGAAAGAAAGGAACCACTTGGTAAAGCCACTTCATATTCCTATCTTTACTGGGAAAGTAGCCACGGATGTTTACAAAAAGCATGAGCGGGATAAGCAGGTAAGCTGTTTTCTAAGCTTCTCTACTGACAGAGCAAGTCAGTTTTTCATGTATTATGCCACAATATCTTTGAAACACTAATCTTCAAAGCAGTAATTTTCTAGTAAATGCTAAAACTAATAATGAAAAATTTGTAAGATTCTGAACTTGTTCAAGCACTCCATAAAATGAGGATTTATAAGCAAGTGATGAGGGTTCTTCAGATACGAGTTCAGTATGAAAGGAAGGATCAAATACTTCGGTATTGACAATTTTTTTTAACCTATTCTTTGCATACAGTAACTTTTTGGACAGTCACTGAGACTTCATCTTTAGATGTGTTTTAGGAGCAAAACAAGAGCTTTGTATCATCAACTCAAAGAAAGGCACAACTGTTCAACATGTATTTTCCTGCAGCATTTCAGCTGGTCATAAGGAATTGCAGATATCTTTTGCAGGTAAAAATGCATTCTGCTTTTGCATTAACCCAGGCCTTTCTATCAGAATTAATGAAATTAACTGGAGCTTTGCGGGGTTTTTTTCCTGTGTACATAGATGCCAGTATCTGGAATTCAGCAAATACTTTGTGCAACCACTAAAAGGAAAATTTGCAAAGATTAAAGATGTCAAATGAAATACATTTAACTAAATACGATCTTTTGCAACTGATCTGAGGTACTTTCAAAGCAGAGGTCAGACTGAGATAACAGGATTACTGAGAGGTCAGAAGAGAAGTTCAATACTTTCTCTACATCCCTAATCTGTTTCCTTGAGGAAACACAAGAGTTACCAAGCCAGTTTCATCTGATTCCTCCTCTAGGCTTGGATCTTGGACATGTTTTAAAAAACATTTTCAAAACCCAAGGTGATACATGATGCAAATGTCCAAAAAGAGGTCCTGGTAAGAATGAAGAAATGCCTGTCCTTCTTTTACTTTATTCTCCTTATTAAAATGTGTGAGCTTGCCACTTACCACAGCAAAGGTTTTCATTAACCTTTTGAGACGTACAAATGAAGCCTCAAGGATATGAAAACAGTCAGGCCAGGAGCTCTTATTAAATATTTTTTTTTTCGAAGAGGTAAAAGTGGAATCAGAACTCACCAAAGTTTTATGAAATGAAGTCAGAAAGTTCCCAACTGCCTGTCTCTGAGACAAATCTCACCTAACTACTGTACAAAAAATGCTTCTGTTTCTCCATTCTTCAAGAAAACCCACCCTCAGAAAGAGTAGTGAAAGACAATCAACAATACCTGAGGGATTTGGACATATCATGAGAGAGAGAGAACCTTGAGACCAAGGAAAATCACTCCATCACTGTAACATAAAAAGAAATGGCAGACCTTGGAATGAAAACCTCGTAAAATTGTGTCTCTCCCAACGATCCTATAGTTAAGAAATATATTAATACACATTTTAAAAACAATAAGCCTAGGGAGGTAGAGAAAATTAAATAACAACAGGCTTCATTCTGCCTATTTATCTAAAGGAAAATAAGGTAAAAATACAAACAAGATGATGCTGAGCTAAGTAGGTGTTGATTTCAATGCCTGAAGATCTACATAAAGGCAATCATTCAAGAAGAAGCTGATAACTTCTTCACAGTCTGTAGAACAGAGAGCTCTTCAAAAACTCAACTAATTAATTGTAGAGCTGAGAAAACTTCCAGAGAAAATATAGTATTATTTGAAATAAGTCTTTACATTAAGATGCATCATAAAAATAAAGAAAAACAAGTATCATAACTCAAGTACTACCCAAGATTTTATGCACAATTATTAAGAATGAAGAAAATCTAAATCAAATATTCTCTCCCCTTAACTAGATTTAAAAGAAGAAAAAAAGACAATAAGCAAGCTGAACTTCACAACATTTATTCCTGAGGATTCTGTGTATATAGCTTTTCTCCTTTCATTGTTTCTATTAAAAGAATTATTTTGGCACTGCTAACAATTGGAAACCTGCCCAATTAAGTTTTTTAAGCTGCCCTCAGAAATACTGCTAGACTCTATCAGCACTTCTATTTCAGCATATCTCCATATGTAGCTGATGGACAGCTACATAAACTAAAAAATGCTGAATTCAGAATGATAACAAGTCATCCACATTTGTGAACAGAAACTGCATTGCCATTATCACACTGCAAAGAAAACATTGAAATCATCTATATCATCCAGAAAAAAAGCTTAGTTTTGGTAGGTTTCTTCAAAGTGTGTTTAAAAGAATATTGTTTATGTCCCTATGTAAAAGGGCCAATCTTGGCAATGCTTAAGTAAATCTGACTGTGTAGAAACATATAGTTGTAGTACATATTCCAGAATTTGAGCCTATCCCTTCTCAAATCATAAAGACCTATTTGTGAAGTACAAAACTGCCAACGTGGGCCAGTAGTTCATTCATCAGTGTTTAGATCTAAAAATGGTCACTAAAAGATGCTGGGCTGGACCATGACAGACAAGAGTATTTCTGAGATTTCCTATGTTTTTGTGGCTCTACAATATTGTTCTGTGCCACCTACTGTGAATTTTGATGAGCCATAACTGTTTCTGTACCTGCTCAAACCGCATTGATTCAAAATTTGATAACTGTTATTAATCAGTGCAACAAAGAGTTTTTGATGAAGGAAAAAAACCCCTCAGAACATGAGGAAATACTTGTAAATCCACTTTCCTGTATTATATGGTGCCATTTTCTCTGTACTTGGATGCATATCTATATAGTCACTGTACTTGGTCGGCTGCTACAATAGGTACCTCAAACACTGAAAAGCATCAGAGATTTATAGCCACTGTTTACTCCTCAGAAGTAAAGTTTTTTTTGAACACAATCATATTGGTAGACAGGGAGATGACAGGTATTTTTTCTCCAAAAATTTTTTTGGCCAGAGAACAGTTGGAAAACACAACCTGGTAATAGTACACATTTGTAAAAACAATTATCTGTAAAACTAAAATTTCATTTAAGAAAAGTAACAGACAATAAGGAGAACTCGGATTATTCTTCGAGCACATTCATGATTGACCATGAAATATAGACGGCAAACCAGCAGGTGTCACAACAACATGGGTTATACAATGCAAAAAGAGCACATTCTGGTAATTTAAAACTTCACTTGAAATAACCTCCTCTCTCAGAAGGGCATTCACTGTGTGGGTCACGATAACTCTGATTTTAAAAGAAGGGTCACTGCGTAGTTATTAGCTTAAGAAGTTGTTTTGACAAGTCTCCCCAAGTGTTCACTGTAAATCCAAAATCACTGCCCAGAAAGTTCCCCAGAATAAATATCTCTTTATTACTATACAAATACCTAATGCACTTCATGAAGATCTTTCCAAGTGTTCACAATGAACCCTCTTGAACTGAATTAGTATAAATGTAACAAGCCTGTTGTCATTTCCCCACTCCAGTCACCAAAACCTGATGTCAGTTACACCCAACTGCTATAAACGCTTCAAAAACTCACAGACATTCCTCCTCCCACACCTATTATTGAATCATGTCTTATTAATTTCCTAATCCTTGCTGCTCATCAACGCAATCATCCATTTTGTCTTTCCCTTTCACTCCCCATATTTAATGACAAATGAAATGAAATCAGCACTTCAGGATGAGGACCAAGAACCCTGTAAAAGACCTCCCTTCTGTTACCTGAACAAACAATAAAGCACACAAAACATTCTACCCTTGCATTAAAAAAGAAATGTGAGAAAATCTCTTAATCACTGTTACTCAGCAATTTCAACTAGAGAAACCTTTTTCTGTAGCCAAAGATCATCACTTATGGGTATCTCTGCATACTGCAGGTTAAGAATAAAATAATTTAGCTCAGCACTGCAGCTAAGTAACATAAGTCTGAAAAAGGTGCTGTGTCCAAAGAGTTTCAAAGATGCCTTATTGTTACAGCTGAAGAGACTTCTTGCAGCTTATCTAAGAAGATTCATAAACAATATGTTATAGTATAAAAACCCAGTTTCTTTTCCAGCATATTCAAATGAGTTATTGAGACAATCTGACTCACAATTCTAACAATGGGTGGTATATAAATCCCAGAAAGGCAGGAGAAGCATGATGACAGAGAATAATGACCTTATTCTGCTAAACTAAAAGTCCATCTACTCGAGTTTGTAGTCTATGACAACGGCTAGTAACAGCTCATTTAGAAAGGAAATAGGAAAAGAGTATGAAGAATTCACACTGTATGAAAAGGAGAGAAAACACAAACTACAGATGTACGGAGTATACTTACTCCAGCATGTCCTCAGAGCAATCAGATGCTTATGAATTTTCTCAGCTGGAGGTTGCATCAGGATCATAGTATGTAACAGCTCTTGATGAAGTATTTCTTCTTTGGAATGTGTCTAATCACTTTTTGAACCCATTTACATTTTTAACATCTCAAATATATTATGCTAATGGGTTCATAATTTAGGCAAGGGTTGTGTGAAAAAGGACATCCTGTTGTTTCAAATCTGTAGTCAATCTGTTTTGCACGGTGCCCTTCATTCTTCTGTTATGGAAAAGGTAAATCTGTCAACTGTCTTCATCATGACAGTCATAATTATAAAACTTCTGCTACAGTCTGCTACTTCTGCTTCAGGTCTTTTGCAGAATAAAGAAGCCCCCTCTCTTTGGCAGAGCAGCATCACAAAAGTCATCATAATGTAAAGATAATAAGGAAGAGGGGCTTTATAAAGAGTTAATAACACTGTCAGAATTGGAGTTCTTTTCTTGGCTGAATTGAACTAGATGCACTAGCCAGTGCAAGAAATTCAGACCTTGCTAACTTCCCTCCACAATAACAACAAACTTCCTACAAAAGAACATAAGATCTATGGATAGTAAATGAGCATCCTCAAATGCCATATGATTAGTTCAGTAGATGTAAATGTCTTCATGGAATTTCTAAAAAACAGAAACTGAATAATACTTTTGATAAAAAATTATTCTTTAATTTAATTATTCAGTTAATTCTTTCTTAGCTTTTCCGTCCTTATGCTCAAACAAGACAAATCCTTCAAATAAAATTTATACTTATCATTGGCTCAATACCAACTGACACTGGTTTTACAACCCATTATAATTTCCTGCCAAACCTTCTTACACCTGAGCTTCAAGCGTTCCATGGGGAAAAAAAAAGATCCATTCCCCTGAGACCTACAGAAAATTACCATACACAATTTCCTCCTGTTCCATAATTGATAGTCAGACATTTTGCTCAGATTGTCTAAAGACCTAAAATAATTAAACACAACTAAAGTCAGTGTACTGTTATCCAAGTTTACTCGCCATTGATAAAGTCAGGTGAAGTGGTTCTTCCAAGCCTCACATGCTGCTAGTCAAAGAGTTCATCGTCCCCCTCACCTGTGCTGATGGAAATGTTAGCTTGCCACATATATTGTATCAACAAAGAGATCTATGTAAAAAAAAAAAAAAATTCCCTTTTTGCTTGCTTTTTGGACTTCTAGAAATACAGATTAGAGACATCTACACATCCGGTTAACTTTGCTCTTCTGTGTATCCCGAGGAGGTGGTATTACCTGTACAGAGCATAGGAACTTCAAACTAACCTTGAATTTCCACAGTGACTTACTGATGTTTCCTGTTTGGTTCCATTTGGCTCAGCTCTCTATCTGTTCCCGAGCTCTAATGGCTGATTTTTCCACTATCTTCCTAGCATCCCTCCTTGAGCTGCAATAGCTACTACAGGGTAGGGCTAAAGTAATGGAGGAATTAGAGCTGTAGACTGGGCTTGAAGATCACCAGTACCTGATTAACTTTGTACCCACAGCACGGCTTGGATCTTGCCAGCTTGCACTTTCCCAAAACAATATTTGGGATCACATGAGAGGACTAATACCTGCCCAGGACTACTCCAAATGGTAGCTTGGATGCAACATCATGCTTGGGAGTAAAGAAAAAGCAGTTTAGCCTTGTAGATGTGGCATGTCATGCAACTAGGCCTCAGAGGCAAAGATCAACCAAGCCTTATTTTCATCTGACATTATATGAGATTCTTTTGAGTGTCTATGGATCTGGGTGTAATTTTCAGTACATCTGAAGTTTTACCATCCTAGTATGCATCCATCTTTTCAGAGAGCTTATGAAAATAAAAATCCCTCTCAGAATACTAAAGTCCTCTGTAGTGAAAATTGTCTAGGAATTCCATAGTTTACTTCCAAGTTCTTAGCAACTTAATAATCTTCAGGAGGAGTTTTCCTCCAATATCTGGACTTTCTGTCCAATATCCGTATCTTTGAAGATCATTGAAAAAGGTTCATCTCAAATTTTTTTTGGTTTGTTTGTTGTTTGATTTTTTTGTTGCCTGAAACTTGAGTACATGTTTTGAACCAAATAATTTCTATCTACATGCTTAAGAACACCTTCAAAGTATTTGAATAATATTTGTGACACAAACAAAACTCTGTGGGAGCTAAGCAGAGGTAGCAGTGTTCATTTATGTGCAATATATGTATTCCTCCCACAACACAGGAGTAATTAGGGAACGTATAAAAGTAAATCAACGGGAATGAAGTCATGCTTAGGCCTTCCTCTTGCTGAATGATGTGAGAATATAATCTAACATTCATTCATAAAACATGCAAAAAACCAACCAACCAACCAACCAAACAAACCCCAAAACAAAACAAAAGCAGTTTATTATAGTCCAGTTAAAAGTTAATTTCCAGGATTTATTTCGGCATGAAGAGTATGAAGAAGTAATTTTTGGACAAAGCACTTGATCGACCAATGACCACTAGGACAAATAAAGGGAGTATTTATGACTCACCATGAAAAGTACACACTTTAAATTAGCTGCACTAAATCTGATCTGATAGACAAAAACAGGACAACTAGCCTAAAATTCCATCTAATCATAGGTATTTTAAAGGATAAAGTAAGTGAATCACCATCATAATTTGCTAAACCACTACAGAATCACACACTGAAAATTTTTGGTTTTCATTAAGCCCATACTATATCTGTGATTTACAGTTCTGTGTATACAATCTGATTTCAAAGCCTTAAGACAACAGAGCATTTTCAGAAGTAAAATTCTGCTGAAAATCTTCACTAATAGCCAATATGAGGTTAAGTCACATATCATTAATTGCTTCTGCCCATAGAAACATAAAATCATCCATTTAGAGCATGGCATTAACATTTATATCCAACTAGACATCTCCACTATAAAAGATGAATTTTCATTCATCCTCAGGGCTTCCTGCACTTCCTGTGATACAAAAGAGATAGCAGAATTTTTACACATATCTTATATATGGATAAGGCATTGAGAACTTTGCTGAACTGAGTTTTCACTACTTCCATACCGAACATCCATGAATAAATATCCTCTCCTTGTGCACATGTGGTGTAACAGACTATCTCACTGTGTGACTGCATATTTCCCTTTCCTCAGAGATGCAAGTCTCATTTAATGGACAGAACAAGCAATGCTAACATCTATAGTTATTTTACATTTTGTCTTTTTATCCCTATTGGTCAATCTTTGATTACAGGCCTTGTCTACCCAACATTAATCACGTTAATACTTCTATACTTGGATTAAAAAGTCCCATAAAAGTTAATGGCTATTCCCTTGTCATTTATTTCTTTCTCAGCTTACAGACTTTGGGAATGTTCCTACTCCATTTCAATGCAGGTAAAACAGGTTAGCTGACATTGACATTATTATTAAAAAGTGTTGGCTACGTGGGTACACAGTCTCCACATACGTCAGCAGAATGGATCTTCTCCACCAACTAGTGAGAGATTTTTTTTTCTTTTGTTTGCTTGATTTTTTACTTTAAAAACAAAGATCCATGCACAGGAGAGAAACAATCTGAAAACAAAGAACAGCAGGGCCAGACAACATTCAGGAGTACTGTCTCGCACAGGATTAAAATGGTTTTGTATTGCACATAATGTTAATTAACCCATTATTGCAATACTATCTCTCTTATACTGCCCACTCTTTACAGAAGATATTGATCGTCTGGAAATGTTCAAAATGTAAACTGAAGAGAAATAGCAAGAAAACTGGAAAACCTATTCCTCAACATGATACTAAAAGAAGTTCCATGTCCTAACTTACTGAAAGATTGAGAAATGACAAAAACCAGCATCTGCTTATTTTCTAATATAGCTAGCAGTACTGAGCAGAAAATGATTCTGTGAAGCCAGGTTTACAAGTAAGGAGAAACAGTGTTTTGAGTAAACAGAAAAAACGTAAACACTCCTAATTCAAGCCTAGCAAAGATACAACAAACATTAGTACAAATACATGTTGAGAATAATTGCTCTAGATATAATGTGATTAACATAAACTGTTCAAGAGGGAACTCAGACCAAGCAGTGACGTCTACTTTCTAAGGCCAAACCTATCGTCACTAAAGGATTATCCTCTGCAAATCTCTGACCATCTAAACAATTCTAAATATGCAGAACTCCAGAAAAACAGAAAGATCACCTCCTTCACCTGACCCACTCAAAAAACTCCCAAAAACCATCAGGCAATAAACTTCCACGCTTTTCAACAAATTAGAAGAAAAAAATGTACCAAGCTCTTTTTAGCATTGTTTGGAGTTTGCTAGTGATAGCCATTCAAATAACAAAGAATAAAATTAGTAACTTCTTCAACATCAAGATGCACACTGAACAAATGACTTCATCATCACTCAAGACCTCAGTATTATCTACCAAGAGGCCATTGCTCAGTGTTTCTGTACTATCAATGCATTAAAGAAATCCTGATCTATCTAACCAAAATACCCTTTCCAGTAAACTTTTCTGTCCAAAAAGCCAGACTGACAACACAACAGGGAGAAACTTTTTCATTAACTCCTTCTCAATATTTTCACAGCCAAAATGAGCCCACTTCTAAGCTGATTCTCTTCTGATTAATGAAGAGAAAACAATAAAAAAACTTAATGAACTGGTCACACAGGAAAGAAACCCTTTCACCTCGGACAATTATTCTGAATCTTTCAGGAAATGATGCAGCAATAAAACAATTTTTGAAAGCAATGGCACAATACAACAGTCTACCTAGAAATCTGCTTCAAAATTCTTCTGTACCTCTGGCACATGTATTCCATTTTTATTATCTGGACTAAAATGGCATTCCTATGTAGAGCTGCACCACAGAACTGAGAAGTGCCTTCATCTGTCAGCCTCTGAATTACTGACACTGAAATAAACTTTCTAGACACATGAAAAATGACAATCTGTAAACTTTGCCATGCAAAAGTCTACCGATGAATTTTATCTCCATGGAAGTGAGGACTGCGCCAAATACACAGAGAAATAGGTTCTACACAGTCAAGCCCCCAGATATCATTGTAACTTTTCTGATAAAAATATTCACAATAGAGACAAATTTTATCAGCCTGGATATTATTCCAGAAAAGTTGGACCTGCCAGTATCATAAGTTACCTTGGTTCAGACCAACAAGACCATCTAGACAAACATTTTGTATCTAACTGGCCATTAGCAAGCACTGAGTGAAGAGCAAGAACACAGCAAGCAATTATTCCAGTTGGAATTGGAGGATACAACCTTTCTGTCTTAATTTGACAGAAAAAAAAAAAAA